>JBBPBX010000830.1:0-55221 GCA_038048925.1 Garcialebias charrua
CCACCAAGCAGTAAACTCCTTAAGTGGACCAACCAGTTTGCTGGAGCTAAAATGGTTTCTGGGTACCATCCTGTCCCTCGTCGACTCCTCCCAGGCAGGCAGCCACAGCCAAAGTGGTTCAAGGCAACAAAGTTCATGCTCAATCATCCAGGTACCAAATCCAATAATTCTCAGTCGGATCATCTGGACAGTTGTTTTTTTTTTAAGAGCTGTTTCACCCTCTATCCAGAGGACTTCATCAGTCAGAGGAGTTCTAGTAAACCATTTCCCCTGGAGTCCTGGAACTCATCTGACTGATGAAGCCCTCCGGATAGAGGGTGAAACAGCTCTTTTAAAAAAAAAACTGTCCAGATGATCCGACTGAGAACTATTGGATTTGGTACCTGGATGATTGAGCATGAACTTTGTTGCCATGGAATAACCATGTTTTTGTGCTAATTATACTTTTCGTCAAAGTCAACTGTATTTTCAAAACTGCGATATGTACAGGACATACACAGGATTAAAATTACATTTCTCTCAGACCCCTGGTGCAGCAATAACCATTTAAACATTAAAACATTTAATAAACATAAGCATAAAATGAAATAATAAAAGTGTAATACTGTCCTGAGTTTTAGCATAGTAGTATAAAAGTATAAAAAGTATATCTATAAAATAAAATGAAGGTTCGGACATTGACATTTGTAATAAAGTGACAAAGCAGCATATGAAGTTTATGTACACACACAGTATATGTATGAGGTATTTGATATTGGTATAGAGGTAAAGTGACATATGCAATAAGGCTAGTAAAAAGAATATACAGCAGTAGTGTAAATGTAGATGTAAACAGTAGTATGACTATAGACAGAATGTAATACAAACATTAGTGCAAATATGAGAAGTAGTGCAAACTGAATGAGCACATGACCGTGTGTTGAGTGTATAACCCGTTTTGATGACACAGAGTCCAGTGTTAAAAATCTTTGTGTTGTGTGGTAATGTGTGAAAGTTTTCTTGTGTTAAGGCAGTACAAGAGGGAGGGGAGGCAGGGCAGGCAGAGAGGTAAGCATCCTGACTGCCTGATGAACAGAGCTGTCTCTCAGTCTGCTGGTTCGAACCTGGAGACTCCTCAGTCTCCTCCCTGATGGCAGCAGTCTGAAGCAGCTGTGTAGTGGGTGTGTGGGATCACCCGCCATGCAGAGGGCTTTTCCAGTGAGGTGGTTACTCTGTAAGTCCTGTAGTGAGGGGAAGGAGGTGCCGGTGTTCTTATTTGGGTTAGTTGATTTACCAAAAGCTTGATTTGGGTATCTGCAGGTTAAAAGTTTGTTTCGTATATTTTCAGCCTGATGGTGTGAGTTTTAGTGTTATCTCCTCTTCTTGGCTGGTCTCTGAAAAACACCAGAACTGGCCTGTGTTGGGGCTCTGTGGACCACAGTTAGTGGGACTGGGCCACCTAAATAGTTCTGGGTGTTCGTATCTTGTGGTTTAAATATATTGTTCTGCTCCACTGCAGGTTTCGCAGCCTCACAACAGCTTTCTTCAGAGATGCGATGGGCTTCCTGTTGATGTTTGATCTGACCAATCAGCAGAGTTTACTCAACGTCAGGAACTGGATGAGTATGTGTCCACTCATTTTCCAGTTGTATCAGTGAAGAACTCGATTGACTCAGAGTTTCAGTTTTCATGCTGTTGATTAAAATTACTTATTTTGTGCTGGTTCAGGTCAGCTACAGGCCAACGCCTACTGTGATAACCCAGATGTGGTTCTGGTGGGGACCAAGGCCGATCTGAAAGACCTGAGGGACGTTCATGTCAAACAGGCCAGAGACCTGGCTGATAGATACAAGTGAGTGGAAACAATTCAAAAAGTTTGATCATTTAAGATGAGTTTTCCTTGATTATTAACTACTGTATTCAATACATGGCCTTATTGTATTGTTTCCTTTCCCTCGACCCTACAAGTGCCTGTTGGTGCTTGTCAGGCCAGCACTGTAAATAAGAATTTGTTCTTTGTCTTTATGCTTGGTTAAATAAATGTTAAATAAATAAAATAAAGACAAGTTTTAGGAGTGAATTGTGACAAAAGGGTGGCAGCAAACGTCAACAAATATGTTTCTAATAGTGGTGCGACCAGCTATGTTGTATGCTGCTGGTCTGGAGACAGTGGCATTAACAAAAAGACAGAAGAAAGAACTGGAAGTGGCAGAAATGAAGATGTTGATGTCCTTTAGGACTGACGAAGGTGGATAAGATTAGGAATGAGATCATCAGAGGTACAGCACATGTTGAACAACTGGGAGATGAAGTTAGAGAGACTAAGATGGTTTGGACATGTCCAGAGGAGGGACAGTGGGTATATTGGTAGAAGGATGTTAGAAATGCAGCTGCCAGGAAAAAGACAAAGAGGACAAATATGAATGCAGTTAGAGAGGACATGGAGGTAGTTGGAGTGAGGACAGAGGATGCAGAGGACATAAGCCGTTTTCGCATTGGCCAGCCCTCCCCGGCTCTCCCAGCTTCTAACCCGGGTTCGGCGTCTTCGCATTTACCTTTTCCGCCCGGGATCCACCCTTGTTCTGGAACCATCTTCACCGTGGTTCTATCGGGCCGAGCCCTGACGGACCCAGTTTCACGTCATGTACTGCTCTCATTTGATTCGTTGTTTGCAGCAGGGGCGGGACTCATTCAAACAACCTCAGCGCGAGGGTTGAATTTCATTCATATTTAACTACAGAAACCCCTAAAACAATTGTTAACTGAATTAGTATTTCTGAGTTAAATTTTTGTTAATAACTGATCACAAATCAGCTTATGTTACAACGTAAATAACAACGAAGCGCGGACCCATTTCCGCCTTTCAGCGCGGCTTGAATGTCATTAAAATATAACTAATGTTGTCTAACTGTTGCGCGCAGCCAGGGTTTTAAAATATAACTAATAATCTCTAACTCCTTTGTGTAGCTAGAATGTCAAGAGCGGTGATTCCTTCATAAGCAACGTGAACTCCCAAAAAAAACAATCCGCCGCTGTGGCTTACGGCGTTAATGCTGTTGTGTCTTAACCAGACGAAGCGGGTTCGCGTCCCACCTGGGACAATGTTTTTTTTTACGTTTGTCTTTTATTGGAGTAAATAAAAAGGAGTTTTGTTAAGCATTTTACCAAACAAACTCCTTTTTATCTACCAAACAAACTCCTTTTTATTTACTCCAATAAAAGACAAACGTAAAAAAAAAACATTGTCCCAGGTGGGACGCGAACCCGCTTCGTCTGGTCAAGACACAACAGCATTAACGCCGTAAGCCACGGCGGCGGATTGTTTTTTTTAGGAGTTCACGTTGCTTATGAAGGAATCACCACTCTTGACATTCTAGATACGCAAAGGAGTTAGAGATTATTAGTTATATTTTAAAACCCTGGCTGCGCGCAACAGTTAGACAATATTAGTTATATTTTAATGACATTCAGGTCGCGCTGAAAGGCGGAAATGGGTGCGCGCTTCGTTGTTATTTACGTTGTAACATAAGCTGATTTGTGATCAGTTATTAACAAAAATTAAACTCAGAAACACTAATATATATATATATCCAGCTAACAATTTTTTTTTAGCGGAGTCTCCTCTCTTAAAACACGAACACTCCACCCACGTGAAGAGAGCACCCCACCCACTTCCAGAGAACTGCCCACCCACTTCAAGGCGGCTCTGCGGCAAATGCGTAATGAACGCGGGTGGCCCAGAGCCACCCAGGGGCGGCCCGGGGCATTGAGGGCTGGCCAATGCGAAAATGGCTAGAGTGAGGTGGAGGAGGATGACTCACTGTGCTGAACCAGTCCAGGGCCTTTTGTTGCAGTAGAAACATCTTAAATTAAACCTTACTGAAACAGTTTTAGCCCCTTCAGATCTTTTAAATGTATATAACAGAAATAATACAAAACATATCTTGCAGTAACAGACAAAACTGTTACAGATGGACAAAAATTTGAAGCAGTTTTTATACCAGCCTCACAGAATGTTAGTTGGTCTTCAACACATACAAAATGTTCTGTGTATATGATTGAATATTAAAGATATTATTTTCTCTTTAGGATCCCTTACTTCGAGACGAGTGCTGTGACAGGTGTTGACGTGGACGCATCAGTGACCACTTTACTAAACTTGGTGATGAAGAGGATGGAGAGGAGCGCATATGCGCCTCATAGCTCAGAGCCTAACGGAAGCCTTACTGCCAGCCATGAGGTGCAGGAGGCCCCCGTCAGGAGGTGGTGCTCCTGCTGACTTTACCACCAGCAGCAACACAGGAGCAACAGACTTCAAAGACTGTAAATATTGCCTGAGTTTATGCTAATAATTTGATCTCCATTTTTCAATTGATCAAAGTAATAACCAAATGCATATGTTGGAGTTGTGATTATTGTGTAAATAAACCAGTGACAGTCCTCCGTTCATTAATATTTCTGAGCTTTTTTTGATTCATTGTTAGGCATTAGTAAAACATCTGTTTTATGGCAACTTTAAGAACCTCAAAATTTTAGCGCAAATAAACTTTTAAACTGTTCTCATCAAAGCCAATGAAGTTAAGTTGGGTCCACTGGATGGTTTCTGTTTTTGTTGAAACTTTTCATATTTCATCCTAAAGACTTCTTCAGTCCAAGGAGCTGCAACAAACTCAATCTTATAAATGGCGCCTTCTTATAGTGGGTCATCCAGTTTGATGGTGCTCAAGTAGTTTCTGTAGTCCGGCCTCTCCCCTACCGACTCGTTTGAGGCTGTCATAACCAAAGTGGTTCAAAACATCCTGATTCATGTTCAGTACATCTGTTCCCTTCAGATAATAACAGGTGTCTGTGAGCTGTGTTTATGTGTTTATGGATCCAGAGTGATGTCACATGAATATCTGAAGAAGTCAGCTCTGCTCTTTGGTTCTGGTTCTGACAGTAAACCTTCAGTCCCTCTCAGTGACATGTTTGTCCATGTGTCTCTCAGAATGTCCTCTAGTTTGTCTCTGAGCTGTGACACAGCTGCTGTCACATCTTCAAAGTATCTCAGAGGACCAACATTGATGCTGGATGAGTGTGGAGACTCACTGAGTGCTGACACTGACTGGTAGCTGTGGACAAACTGGTTGTGATCCTCTGTGTGTGAGAGCTGCTTCAGCTCAGCATCTTTCCTCTTCAGCTCAGTGATCTCCTGCTGCAGCTTCTCCTGAAGCTCTCCGACTCGACTGGCCTCAGTTTCCTGCTGGGATCTGATCTGCTGCTTCACTTCAGAGCTTCTTTTCTGGACGAGCCGGATCAGCTCACTGAAGATCTTCTCACTGTCCTCCACTGTTTGATCAGCAGAGACGTTGATGGCCTCCAGCTGCTGCTGAAGCAGCTTCACATCTGTCTCTCTGCCCTGGATTCTCTGCTGGATGTTCTCTCTCCTCACCTGGAGCTCCTTCTGCTTCTCTCTCCTTTCAGCTGCAGCTGTGACAGTGTTGTGGCCTTTACATTCATCCGCCGTGCAGACATAGTAGAAGCTGTTCAACTCCTTTCTGCACCATTTTACCTCTTTTCACGTAAAATCAGTGGGTGCTTTGTCGTTTTTTTTAGCTTTCCATCTTCTTTCATCTTCCACAGCATGAGCTCCATGCAGGCAGCTGCATCTTCTGCAGTGTCATGGCCACAAACTGAGAGAAACAGCAACATGTGACAAACATATTCATACAAAGGTCAGCTCACTCAGCAGTACAGGTCCTTCTCAAAAAATTAGCATATTGTGATAAAGGTCATTATTTTCCATAATGTAATGATAAAAATGAAAGGTTCATATATTTTAGATTCATTGCACACCAACTGAAATATTTAGGTATTTTATTGTTTTAATACTGATGATTTTGGCATACAGCTCATGAAAACCCAAAATTCCTATCTAAAAAAATTAGCATATTTCATCCGACCAATAAAAGAAAAATGTTTTTAATACAAAAAAGTCAACCTTCAAATAATCATGTTCAGTTATGCACTCAATACTTGGTCGCAGTGGTGTAGTCTATGTGATACGCGAGCATACGGTGTATACCCACTAGAAAAACTTAAGAATTTCAGTATACCCACTTAAAAGTGCCCAATGATGCATGACATATCATTAGGTACGTGTCATTGATATGCTAAACGTCAGTTTAACGCTTACGTAACAATCTATCGTTGTCTATCGGCAAAGTTAGTTTTACGTTAGACGTTGGACATTGGACATTTGCGCTCCATGGCTTCAACGGTGTCCACCGTCCAACATAAAACTAACTTTAAATGTAGACTACACCACTGGGGAATCCTTTTGCAGAAATGACTGCTTCAATGCGGCGTGGCATGGAGGCAATCAGCCTGTGGCACTGCTGAGGTGTTATGGAGGCCCAGGATGCTTCGATAGCGGCCTTAAGCTCATCCAGAGTGTTGGGTCTTGCGTCTCTCAACTTTCTCTTCACAATATCCCACAGATTCTCTATGCCATGGGGTTCAGGTCAGGAGAGTTGGCAGGCCAATTGAGCACAGTAATACTGTAGTGATGCACCTTCATCTCTCTGAAACACTTTTTCACTGAATCTCTCAGTGAAACAGAACACTGATTTATTTTATTAATTTGAATCAAGACATAAATTAAATCACAAGAGACTTATTCTTTTACTTTGTGTTAATTCAATTATATCAAATGAATAACCTTGTGTTAAGTGAGCATTATTGAATACAATGTTTGATAGTCAAAGACTGTTTTAATTTAAACTGGAATTAACAGCTGAACATCCTCTTGTTGAATGTGTAATGGTGCACTTTTTCTCTGAAACCTACAGATTTACAGTGACACTGTTTATCTCATTTGGTTTGAATACAGGACACTAATCACCGCAACAAGAGACTCTTTATTTTTGTGCTAATTAATAATCAGAAGAATAATCTCTGGTTTTGTTGTTATCATCAGTAGATTTCAAATGATATTGTAATGACGTTGTTTTAATCAAAGTGACAGGTCAACAGTGTTGTTTAAAGTGTTAACAGTTTTAATCAGTTATCATAAAAAGCTGGCGCCTAAAAACTAACACTTTAACCTTCCTTTTCTGACATGAACTAACCTCTTGACCTCTTCCTCTGAACCTCCTGATATCACATTCGCTCCCCCTTCCTGGACCACTGGCCAATCGGGAAGGACTAAGTTTTCCCTTTACAAGTTCCACTTCCTGCTTCTTCCTCAATCGGCTGGAGAAGTTGAACTGTGAGGTTTTCTCCTAAGAGCTGATTTGAACGCTGGTCAAACGCTAATGACCACGCCATCAGTTAAGGAGTTATAACATGCTAGTTATAAGTCTGCTTCGAGCTTTACAGCTCCACTTTTAATGAAATTCCTTCGAGGAATCTTTTTTCTTGAAAAGCCAAACCGGAACTAGTAGCCGCTACTTCGGTTAGGTTGACTGCGGACCTCATGCGAGCCGTCGAGAGTGAACAAGATGGAAACCTGTTAAACGTTAGCCGGATGGACAATCCGTGCGTTGTTTGAGGCTGACCCGCTTTACCGGAGTTTGGAGACTCAGAATCTTCACCAAAGGTAAAAAGTCGTCAACGCGGACGGGAGTCTAGTGGAAACCGCCGAAGAGCTGCCATGTTTCTGGTTGTAAACATTCAAGATAATAACCTACTCATCTTTCCTCCATCTCTCTTTCTTACTCCTTACTTTAAGAAACATTTGCCTACAGATATAAAGTACGGTAATATGTCATCTCATTACTTGTTCTGTTGTTCCAAAATTGAATCTGTCGACAGTTTATAAGAAATTTGATCAGAACCAATCCGTTTGTACACGTTTGATGTAATTTTATGATTCTGTTAATAAATTATTCATCTCCTGGTAAATCGACATAGACTAACGTTTCATGCCTGTTTCTTAACTGACCACACAATTTATTTGTGAATCCTTAAAAAGAGAGAACTCGTGAATTGTTGATAAGGTTGTGTCAGGTATAAACTGCTCAATTCTTACATTTGGTGTATTTGACAGCTCAGTAAATCTGAACCCCTTTATACATACAATACCATGGTCAGTAAACCATTTACCAGCGGTTTTGGCACTGTGAGCAGGTGCCAGGTCATGCTGAAAAATGAAATCTTCATCTCCATAAAGCTTTTCAGCAGATGGAAGCATGAAGTGCTCCAAAATCTCCTGATAGCTGCATTGACCCTGCCCTTGATAAAACACAGTGGACCAACACCAGCAGCTGACATGGCACCCCAGACCATCACTGACTGTGGGTATTTGACACTGGACTTCTGGCATTTTGGCATTTCCTTCTCCCCAGTCTTCCTCCAGACTCTGGTATCTTATTTCCGAATGACATGCAAAATTTGCTTTAATCAGAAAAAAGTACTTTGGACCACTGAGCAACAGTCCAGTGCTGCTTCTCTGTAGCCCAGGTCAGGCGCTTCTGCTGTCTCTGGTTCAAAAGTGGCTTGACCTGGGGAATGTGGCACCTGTAGCCCATTTCCTGCACACGCCTGTGCACAGTGGCTCTGGAATCGGCCCTTCTCCACAATCTTCCTCAGGGTCCGGTCACTACTTCTTCTTGTAAAGCATTTTTCTGCCACACTTTTCCCTTCCCACAGGCTTCCCACTGAGGTGCCTTGATACAGCACTCTGGGAACAGCCTATTCATTCAGAAATTTCTTTCTGTGTCTTACCCTCTTGCTTGAGGGTGTCAATGATGGCCTTCTGGACAGCAGTCAGGTCGGCAGTCTTACCCATGATTGTGGTTTTGAGTAATAAACCAGGCTGGGAGTTTTTAAAAGCCTCAGGAATCGTTTGCAGGTGTTTAGAGTTAATTTTTTGATTCAGATGATTAGGTTAAAAGCTCGTTTAGAGAACCTTTTCATGATATGCTATTTTTTTGAGATTGGAATTTTGGGTTTTCATAAGCTGTATGCCAAAATCATCAGTATTAAAACAATAAAATACCTGAAATATTTCGGTTGGTGTGCAATAAATCTAAAATATATGAAAGTTTCATTTTTATCATTTCATTATGGAAAATAATGACCTTTATCACAATATGCTAATTTTTTGAGAAGGACCTGTATAGAAACACTCTAAATTTTACATCAAAACTAGTTTCACAATGAATTTTTTATATAAATTATTTAAAAAAAGACACACGTATGGTGGCAACCCACCACTCTCTTGGATAATCCTCCTGAGGTGTTCAGCTGTGAGGCTGTTCAGGCTCAGCTTGTATGGTGGACCTAGACGGTGGGGGAAGGTCACTGATGTGTCCACCACCATCCCATGAAGCAGCTACAGTGAAGAGGAAGATATTTGGGGCTAATACACTGATCACACCTCAAACAAAGATGCAATTCTAGTACTCTAGCCCAACCTTTGGTTTACATTTATTCCAGGAAAAGCAATATATACACTGCCTGGCCCAAAAAAATAATGGCCACTAAAAAAAATTAAAAAAGGTCACACTTATATTTCGTTGGACTGCCTTTAGCTTTGATTACAACATGCAATCACTGTGGCATTGTGTCGATAAGTTTCTGCAATGTCACAAAATCTATTTCCATCCAGTGTTGCATTAATTTTTCACCAAGATCTTGCATTGATGACGAGGCACTAGGCATGATGAGTACATCACTTCACCTGCCTCTCTTCTTACCCTGATGAGCCCATCACTCTGGAACAGGGTAAATCTGGACTCATCAGACCACATGACCTTCTTCCATTGCTCCAGAGTCCAATCTTTATGCTCCCTAGCAAATTGAAGATATTTCCAGCCTCACTGATTAGTGGTTTTCTTAAGGCTACACAACTGTTCAGTCCCAATTCCTTGAGTTCCTTTCACATTGTGCATGTGGAAATGTTCTTACTTTCACTATTAAACATAACCCTGAGTGCTACTGTTGTTGTTTGTTGTTGTGTGTTTTTCTTTTTTCTTAATTCAATTTCACCAAACGTTTAAGAGATCGCCGATCACAATCATTGAGGATTTTTTCCAGACATTTCTTCCTCGAAGACAATAGGTCCCCACTGACCTTCCAGTTTTTAATAATGCGTTGGATAGTTTTTAACCCAGTTTTAGTCTTTTCTATAATCTCCTTAGATGTTTTCTCTGCTTGATGCCAATGATTTGACACTTTTCAAAGAGACTGACATCTTTTCCACGACCACATGATGTGTCTTTCAACATGGTTTAAGAAATGAGAAGCAACTCATTGCACCAGTTGGGGTTAAATAACTTGTTGCTAGCTTAAAGATAATCACTCATGCAGTAATTATCCAATAGGAGGCTGTACCTATTTGATTAGTTAAATCCAGGTAGTGACTTTTTTTGGGGGCCAGGCAGTGTAATATCCATATTACATTGAGAGAAAAATAATTAATAAACAATAATTAATAAACAACACTTCTGCTTTCAATTTGCATGCTAATCTTAGTCTTGTCTGCCATCCATTGCTTTATTCACATTTGCAACCCATTTGCTCAAAATGTCTTAATGTACCTCAAGTACCGTAATTTATGGTGAATTTATGTATTAAGAGTAGAATTTAAAAAAAGAAACCCGATTTGTCTTAAAAGTCTAATTTCTTAGCCTGTTTAAACAATGAATGAAAATAATGGCAATCTTCTGTGAAAAGAACAAAAACAACATTAATGAGAAGTTTGTAGCAGTCACCTTCAGTAAACAGAGGTCTGTTTCCAGCTCGTGTCCAACAAGAATGGTGTCGGCACTGATGAAGCTCATCAAGGTCTCCTGGACCTCTCTGAGAGGAGTACAATTACCCTTCATATCCACCTCACTGATGCCTGAAAACCTACACAAGTTTCACACAGGCCATTACCAGAAAAGACTGAGGCATAAGAAAACATCGGGGGGGAAAATAAACTGCTGAATACATTTTAAAATAATAAAATAAAAATCAGGCACGTGTCAGAAATAAGTTACTTTCATGCTATAATCCGAGTGATTTGTAGAGTTTCTGTTTATCCATTTAACTTTTTACAAAGTCTTAAATTTTTTATAATTTGTGCATTTTTAGCTTCTTTGAGAGCACAAGCAAGCTTCTACTTTTTGGCAAATATGAAAAAAATTGAAGCTTTTAGTTTTGAAAACCTGATTCTAATGCTTAGTGGTATTACCTGGCATTATAGTCGATCACCTCGTTATCGGGTCTGACAAAAGTGTCATAGATGACCTGAAGGTTAGAGTTGACCACAGTCACTCTGGACAGCTCCAGACCTTGAAGAGTGTAACACTACAGACATTCACATAACACACACTATTTTACTGTGCATCTACACTTCAACATAGAAAATTCTACCTATAAAAATAGTTGTGCCATCAGGAAAGTATGCTTGATAAACGTCTTACATAAAAATGTCTCATTACCAAAAATAAAACTATTGCTTCAATACAAGAAAGTTCATGCTCAATAATCCAGGTACCAAATCCAATAATTATTTTGCTTCAATACATTTACTCAAAGACAAAATTAAAATTAAAATACTTCTGACATTTTAAAAAAAAGGTTTTACTGAATGTTTTAATCTGTTTAAATGTTACTTTATGAGGTCATATTTAAAGACCGTGTAAAGTGAAATTAAATTTGTGTTTTTAGTTTGTCACATGGCATAAATATGTGTTATTAATCACCCATATAAATCTGACTGATTAAAAACATTGTTTTCCTTATAAAATTAAGTGTCAAAAATCATGAAAAAACATGATTTTGCCTTGCCCTGGAACGCTAGGGGCGTGTCAGTGCGTGGGCGTGGTTTCAGCGCAGTACTGCGCCGTGTCCAGCCCCCTTCAGAGCTGAGCTGTGTGGGGAGGCATACGGGGGAAGCAGAGATCCACCTGCTCCGTTTTTATCTGAGTTCTGGCTTCCAGCAGCTTCTTTTTCCAAGAGTTACGCTGTTTTTAGTGCACTAACAACTCTGGTTATGTTTTTAAAGTTGAGGACACATAACTCCGCTGTTATAATCAGCGCTATTTTAGAAGATGAGCGGACTCGCGGTCCGACCCGGTCACATCGCATGTGGGGTCTGTGTTGGTGATTAAAATAAAGAGTAATCACGTTGATAAGTTCTCTCATCTGTGTCAGCAGAGTCACAGCGTTTCATGGCGCGCGTGGCAGGATTTCAGCTTCATGCGGATCGCCTCTCACACACACACGCGCACGCGCGCGGGGGGGGGGCGCATGGCAGGATTTCAGCTTCACGCGGATCGCCTCTCACACACACACACACGCGCGTGCGGGGGGGGCGCGTGGCAGGATTTCAGCTTCACGCGGATCGCCTCTCACACACACACGCGCGCGCGGGGGGGGCGCGCGTGGCAGGATTTCAGCTTCACGCGGATCGCCTCTCACACACACACGCGCGCGCGCGGGGGGGGGCGCGCGTGGCAGGATTTCAGCTTCACGCGGATCGCCTCTCACACACACGCGCGCGCGCGCGGGGGGGGTGCGCACGCGCGAGGGGGGGAGGGCGGAGGTGCAGGTGGCATGTGGTCGCTCCAGCAGCACGCCTGGGTTTTAGAGTACTGGAGGGAGACGGTCGGTAGCGAGTGAACGGCTCCACCGAAGAACGCATTTATACGGCTGGAGCTGCAGGGGGTGGGGCTTGTGACCGCGTGACGAAACGCGGTCACATTTAAACCACGCCTAAAAAATCCTGAAAGAGAAATATGTTTATACACAGTTTGATCTATAACTCCAAAATTAATTGAGCTACAATTTTGAGACTTTTTACTCATTTACAAGATTACAATTACGACATTTATATGTTTATTGAAGAAAATGTTGAAATTCACTTTACACGGTCTTTAAACATAATAAAAATGACTTTACTTTAGCTGTCTTTCTTTTAGTGTTGAACAAGTAATGATATCAAAGCCCAGAATAAAAAAATAAAAAAAGGATATTACCATTTCACAATCCAAGGAGTAAACTCCAGGACAGCTCGTGTCTGAGGGATGTCTCTGGGCAGTAGAAACAAACCCATCCAAACTGAGAGAATCATGGACATGCAACTGCTCAGGATAAAAAGATTTTTTTAAACATATCTTTTGGCAGATTTAATAGTTGCAATCTCTCTTTTTCACCTTAAACACCTGACATCCAGGAGCTCCCATGGTTCCCTGACAGCAGCTGTAGCGAGTCTCTACTCCACCTGGCACTGAAAGATTCAAAACATTGTCCCATCTTATACACACACGCACAAACCTTAAAAATGTTGCTAAATTTCAATGTTCTGTTATCAGTGTTTAAAAGCATTACAGCACAGTATAGTACTACCATTTTAAATATTTTAAGAAAAGCAGCTTGTAAGCATGTCAAATCTGGGCATATGGTAAAAATGATCAGCTGGTTGCTGACCTCTTTTCTCAACTCCTTTCCCATAATGGTAGTTGCACTCCTGCTTGCGGACGTGTTTGCCTGTTTGACTCACAGAGTATGTGGCTCCACATCGACAGCAGATCCTCTTAAGGGCTTTTAGCAAAAATAAAACACATTATTACCAAAAGAAATGGACTGAAACGTTACTCCATCAAATGCCAGTGACCCCTCTAGTGGATAAATATGAGAACAGCCTGCATGGCAGCAATCCGTTTACTTACGATCTGTATTCACTTTCTTGTCAGTAAAAGAAACAGCAGAACCAGGTTTTTCTGGATGCTGGACAGGATAGTTGTTTTCAATCATTTTTTCATCAGTCAAAATATAATCTTTCAAACTTTCATACAAAGCCAAATCATCTGTTGAGAAGGGAAAAAAACAGTAAGCATATGTAAAAAAATAAATTTGATAACTGGATTCAAAGGAAAGAAACTACTTTTGACCATTTTGTTTTAACTTCTTGTTAAATGGGATGTTGCCTTTTTGTCTTTGACTCTGGATCTTTGTTTCACCTGTACCAGAAAAAGTGCACACGCCGACTTAAAGTCATAATCTTTAAGTTTTGTTCACTCATTTTATAAAACGTTTATTTTCTCACTTTTAGCGGCAACGTTTTGGTTCTTCAGCCTCTTCAGTGCATTGACTGCAACACTCAGATATTTAAGCTTGTTCATGCTACGGTTGTAGACACTCCTCTCCTTAGCGAGGGCCTATCAATAATATCAATATTCAAGTTTGTCATTGAAAAAAATATTTATAAAACAACATGCTTACCTTCTCAAAAGCATCATTGACATCGTGTGTCGTTTTGAGAAACTCCTCTGTGAAAATGTTCACATAACGCTGACGAACATCATGGGGAACTTTGTCCTTCGCAGCCTCAGAGGGCTGCTTCAGCTTTCGTTTAACTGGAGGACTTGACTGAAAGATACTACTGTTAATTTTAATTAGAATTAAAAACAATACTCATTACCATCAAATCTAAACCAGTTTTCTTCTTTTATCTTAACGGCCACCTGGACAGGAGCTTGAGAAGTCGTGGGAGCAGCTGTTGAATGTAAAGTTGGTGCAAACGCAGAGTTGAGAACAGGCCTTCGTGCAGGAGCAGCAATGAGCACAGGTGCTGCTGGGCGATATCTTGGCAAGGCTGCAACTGTGGGTAGATTGTTGGGCTGGTTGAATGAGACGGGGCTCGGATGAACTTGATTCACTGGAGTTAGCACTGAAGTAACTGGGCTGGAGGCAACAGACAGAGGGAAGCTACCCTGTGGGAGGATCAAGTGCAGGTTTTTGCCTACTTCAATGACTGTAGTTCCCACAGGGATGAAGTTCAAATAAGCTGTGGATTAAAACAAAAAACACATTCAGTAATACATATCCAATCAAAACTACTGGAATATGACAAAAGAAAGGAGCTAAAGGGAAACATGCATGCATCAGATGCTTACCACTGTGCACTGGATTAGGCTGAAGGTTTTCAGGACCTGGACCAGAAGGTGCACTTTGCGTCTCTGGCTTCTTCTGATTTGTAGAGGAAACAAACGCCTGGCCAGCTTTAACTGATGCAGTCAGCATGGAGGCTCGCTGTTGTACCTGCTGGATCTTAGACGTGATGGGAGGCCGATACCCAAATCCTGAAGCTGCTGGTTCCCGAAGAGGCACAAGAACTTGGGGCTGAGGTCTGTTTTTAGCCAGTGGCTGCTGAATGGACAAGGTCAAAAATTAAAAAAAAGGATATTAAAAGATGAAAGTAAGACTAAAGAAGTCAAAAGTATGTAGTTTAGACCTCTAGATTTGTGGCTTCATGAGCCACCCTCTTCTTCCCTGGTAAAGCTTGGAGTGTGGTGTTGACCTTTGGCTTCTCATCATTTGTATCAGGTCCAGCCTAAAACCGTTCAAATGAGTGAGCACATCTCTACAGTGCTGAACAAACTGCATCTACAGCATACTCACAGTCGTGTCAGGACGCTCCTCATTTCTCCTTTCCTCAGCATTCGCTTCCATGAATATCCTGTAGCATTCCTCCATTGTGTCACTGTCAGAAAGCTCCATATTTGCACAGTTGAGTTCTTCCTCCTCCTCTTTGTCCTCATCAGGGCTGGAGTCGATTATTATCACTTCCTCGCTTTCCACCTTCAGAAGCTGCTCAGTGGATTCAGATTCATCTCTGCAGTGTGAGTTTACAGAGGATGAAACATCCTGAAATGAAAGCTGACTGCTGCATGGAGCTGCCTCTGCTTGCTCCTTGTTCATGGTGGATTTCCTCTGCATCTTTCCAGGTACTTTACCCAACATTTTCTGACCGTCTTGCACAACATGTGGCACAGGAGGAGAGCAATCACTTTGAGCCTTGTCCTGAGCCGGTAGCTCCACCGTCAGGGCTTGTTTGGTTAAATCGTTCATATGTGGACAGTTTGCAGCTAGCGGTTTATAGAGGGAATTATTTGGTGGCTGCAGTGAACTTGTTTTCTCAACACTACTAGAAGATTCAACAAGACAAGATAAATCAACTGCACTTCCATGAACATTTTCAGATTCTTTACAGTCACCAGAGGTAAGTGAATCTTGATTATTTTCAACTAAAAAACAGTCATGCACTTTATTTAAGTTGTCCGTTGTTGAGGGTGAAATAGCAACATTTACCTCAAGATTTTTAACGCCCTGTGGTGGAGGATTGAGTGAAGCAGTCTCCAGTTTTACCTTATCCACTTCTTGTTTCTGAACCTGAAATGATTTGACTGCAACAGCTTTCTGTGCTTGACCGCTTGCTTTCTCGGGCACATCAGGAACATCAATAACCAGGACGCAGTCTTCTGTGGAGTCACTGAAGAGTGCTGCAGATGGCGATTGGGACGTCGGTGCTTGATGGGTGGATGGTTTAGTCTGATCCACATGCGCACGTCTTGATCTCTTTGCTTCTTGGTTTTTCACTTTGTGCTTTTCACCGTGTGAACTGTACGAGCGCAAGGCAGCAGAAAAATTGGACAGAGGGTCGTACTCCAAATCAGTCCGTGGTTTTGAGTTGTCTACCACGTACTTCCTCGCTCGTGTATTGGCTTTATCTTTGCTTAAAGGTGGGCCCCTGGTTTCAAGCTTTGAGATGGGGGCACCGATTCTGCTGTCCACCTGTTCAGTCTGGCAGCACGACAGGCGTCTTTGCTCCTGCTCTACTTCGTGTCTTACGGTTTCAATCTCCTTGTTGAGTCTCTCCAGCTCATGGAGGCACTCGTTTGTAGACTCATCCTTCCCTGGTCCTCCACAAGGTCTGACGTTCCCTGTTAATTCAAAATTTTATTTTAAATTACTGATAAGGTTTCATCTGGTTATTTTGAAAGAAATACTTTGGAATATCCTAGGTTATGTTATAAACATTTTCATGAAGATAAAAACTTTAAAACTAAAATTTTAGTAAACAAAAACTAAATTAACTCGAGATTCTCCACAACATAACTTGATGAAAGAAAACGAAAGTTACGACTGTAACTACGGTTCTATGAATCCCGGATGACCACCAGAGGCGGTGCTTAAATGCACTGTATGATCACTCTTGCGCATGCACAGTTCGAGAATATTATACCAACATGGTCACGTGTGACACCTTGGGATACCGGTGAGTCTATATAAGCACGTGACACCAGTAGCCCAGTCCCTTTGAATCTTCTCGGGGGACTGGATCTTTGGGATGAACCAGTCTTTGCCGTAATGTATTAACACAGTTAAGGAGTGAGTGGAATTGTCTCCCTCCTCCCCAGCAGGCTCCATTCACATAAAGGGAGCTACTTTCACTTTATGTGAAAGGGAGAGAATTCAACTCACTCCTTCATCTTTAAAAATTGTGTTAGGATAGGCTAAGTGCTTGGTGACTGTACAGTACTGTACATGTATTCATTTGTAAAAAAAAAAAAAAAAAAAAATTATTTATTTATTTTTATTCAGATTTATCCGTGGGCCGACTAAAACCCCCTGGCGGGCCGGATTCGGCCCGCGGGCCCCATGTTTGACACCCCTGGTTTAGACGGTGCTGGATAAGTGCGCGAAAAAGATGCAGAGGCACTCCCAGCATGGCATTGCGATCGCCTGCGATGAAGGCCGGCCAGCTGTTGCCTGGTATGGGTAGCCTGGGCTGAACGCACAAGGGCTGCAAGCGCAGCAGAGCCAAACAACTCCCCGGGGACCACTGGAAGACTCAACAAGGTCCTTTTACAGGCCTCGGTAAGAGGAGACTGCGCCAGCCAGACTTGGCGTCGTGCTTGGACAAGGGTAGACAGGACACGGCCAATTTCCCTTGAAAAAAGAGCAAACGTATGAAGAGATGCGTCCATCAAATGTTGCGTAGGCTCATCAATCGCCAAGCCCTCCAGAGATGCTGAGAGACCTAGTAATAAATGCGATAAGGAATTACCAAGTCGCCCCAATCAAGTCCCCGAGTCATAAGCTCTACAGAGCAGACCATCAGTCACATGACACTAAGGCCGAGGACACCTAGCATTGGCTCTTAGAACCTCATCTGGTCCATGATGAGGGATGCTATGGCAGGTTCAACAGAGGACAAATGACCCAAGCCAAACTTGGGCGCATCCTACATGGCCGCCAGGGCTCTGCCATCAGAGGTCAACCGTGAAAAGGCCTTAGGGTCTGTCCAACAGGCATGAACCTCTTTCACGTAGTGGGCAGATGGGGAAACAAGAAAGGACGACCTAGTAGTAGGACACCGAAAGAAAACACTGGAAGCATCAGGCTGGCTCTGTGGAGCATCCAGTTGCAACCGAGCGAGTGCAGTCCTCAAAGCACCCAGAGAGCAGGAAGAGATACGTGAACTGGCTGTCGACATATGCGAGCCAGATTCAAAAGGATCCTGAAAATCAGTACCAGAACAATCAGTCAAGGTCTCCTTAGGTGATCTGGCCCCAAACAAGCGGGACACAGATCATTCCCATCCTCCAACTGGAGAGGGGTCAAACAGACTCTGCAGCCCGGCGCGTCCATCATCTCACGCTCACAAGACAGGGTCAGATCGAGCTGAAATCGCCACCCTTGACACTAGCTGACGAGCAAATGGGACAGGGAACTAGGTCGAGCAGAAAACGCCAAGGTCAGGTCGAGCTGAAATCGCCACCCTTGACACTAGCTAACAAGCGAATGGGTCAGGTAACCCGGTCAAGCAGAAAACGCCACCAGGGTTCCTGAGCAGCACTGTAGCACAGATGCAAAACTTAATGAGGCGAGCCAAAGACAGCTGCACAAAGTATGAAAACAAGCCAGAAAACGGCTGCAATTAAACAATATCAAAAGCAAGCCTGAAAACGGTTGCAATTAAACAATATCAAAAGCAAGCCTGAAAACGGCTGCAATTACACAATATCAAAAGCAAGCCTGAAAACGGTTGCAATTAAACAATATCAAAAGCAAGCCTGAAAACGGCTGCAATTAAACAATATCAAAAGCAGCCTGAAAACGGCTGCAGTTAAACAATATCAAAAGCAAGCCTGAAAACGGCTGCAATTAAACAATATCAAAAGCAAGCCTGAAAACAGTTGCAATTAAACAATATCAAAAGCAAGCTTGAAAATGGCTGCAATTAAAGGTGGGGTATGTAAGATTGTAATGTAGTCTGTAACTTTTCAAACAATATATTTTTAACATATTTCTTCACTCAGTCACTATCTACTGACAAACTGATGTTAGACAAAGTAATCTCTGAAAAAAACTATAGTCCCCTTGCTTCTCTATCAGCATTTATAAAAACACTGAAAACACAAGAGTGACCAGGACACTGACAGCCAATAAAAACAGAGTTGTTTGTCACGCCCCAACCCACGCCCCCACCTGTCCCAGCCGCAGCTCGTTCTCATTCAAAGGATTGCAAAGCGATGCAGGACTGTTTTGTATGTGACACAAATTTATTAAATATCCCTTCTTCATCACAGAGCTGGACTTTTATTTTGTTTTTTTGCAAAAGTCAAGTGATCGCTTCATCCTTCACTGACAGGAATGAGAAACGCTGACGGACATGAGGAAGTCACGAGCGAATTAATCATGTCCAAACGTTGCTTCGTGAACCTCTGCTGATTTCTGCTGGATTTTCTGTTGTTGTACAACTGCTCCATGGTTTTATAATATTATTAAAAGGTTTTATTATCATATAATCACAGAACTTTGCAGCGCTCCGAGCGGACATGTAGAGGAGGCGGAGCATTCCATTCCAGACATTCCGACCAGCGCTGACAGAAAGAGGAAGTCACGAGCGAATTAATCATGTCCAAACGTTGCTTCGTGAACCTCTGTTGTTTTCTGCTGGATTTTCTGTTGTTGGATGAGTGATTCGTGGTTTTATAAACAGTTATATTATCATATAAACACAGAACTTCGGAGCGCAGAGACAGGAGGAGGTGGAGCATTCCAGACATTCCAGACCAGCGCAGCGACATGAGGAAGTCACGAGCGAATTAAATCATGTCCAAACGTTGCTTCGTGAACCTCTGATGATTTCTGCTGGATTTTGTGATGTAGGACTAGCGCTCCATGGTTTTATTTTATTTTATTAGAAGGTTTCATTACCATAAACACAGAATATCGCAGCGGATCTGAGCAGACAGAAGCAGGGGGCGGAGCAGATCCCAAGTTCACCAGAAGCACGGACTGTGCCATATATGGCTCTGAGGGGAGGGAGCAGAATGCTTTTCTGCGCTGAAAATATTTCTAAGTCCCAGAGAGTCCCAGAGTGTTCAAATATCGCAGACCCTAGCTTTAAACAATATCAAAAGCAAGCCTGAAAACAGCTGCAACTAAACAATATCAAAAGTAAGCCTGAAAACGGCTGAATTAAACATCAAAAGCAGCCTGAAAACAGCTGCAATTAAACAATACACTGGCGACCCGAACACGGAGGTTGGCTAACGCCGTACCAGCAACAGAAAAAAATTGATGCGGAAGCGAAAGCGCCACCGTCCCATCGATTAAAGAAAGAAAAAACAACTTACCAATCGAAGGTCAAAGTTGTATTAATAATAATAATAATAATGTCACATTTGGTCATCTGTGTATGTTTCCATACAAGACGAAATTTGTCTCTGCATTTAACCCAACCACCACCAGGTGGTGCAGTGGGCAGCTATAGAAAGCGCCCGAAGAGCTGGGGATAAGCTGTGATGCTCATAGACACCACAAGATATGCAGTAGGTAGAGCTTGCGCAGCCTCTGGAGGGTGAGAAAATCCTCACAGCTCCGACCGCAGTCTCAAGGCTAACAGCGACAAGCAAAAAATGTCTTACCACCTATGCAACTTGCATGCGAGAAGATGAAAAGAGACTGGGCTACCGGTGTCACGTGCTTATATAGACTCACCGGTATCCCCGGGGGTCACACGTGACCATGTTGGTATAATATTCTCAATCTGCGCATGCGCAAGAGTGATCATTCAGTGCTTTTAAGCACTGCCTCTGGTGGTCAGTAGGGATGAAATAGAACAGCTCAGTACTTCTTAATCAGATTACACCCACAAAAAGCAACATTTGTACACAGCTTGTAAAATACCATGCATTTGTGCAAGATTTTGCTTGTAGTTACAAATGATCTAGCCAAAAAAAGCATTAAAAATGCAAACGTATAAAATTTGAGCTGCAGGATTTTAAAAGAAAAGTGGTACTTTCTTTTGAATTATGATTAAATATAAAGGGATTCATTCAACCTTAATTTATACTGGTCAGTCTCATTGAGTCCCGAGGACTCTTACAAATTAAATTCCAGTTTGTTCAATTTAACTTTAGACAACTGCACCAAATTCTTGTGCATTTTCATAGACCGTGTCGTTGAGATGTGCAACATTAGCCTATTCTAATATATGGTCATTATTTATTAAATTATAGAGGCATGGATAAAATAATTCAAATGCCCTTGAGCTTGTTTCTGAAGGTCTTGCTTTAAAATAAATGTATGGGTTTTTACGACTCAAAATCTCTGTCATTTAATAAAAATGTCATTTGAACTGGACCTATAAATTTTAAAGGTTTTGTTTTCTACAGAGTGCAAACAATTTGAGCTCACATTGGGCTAGCTAAAATACACATGACGTTTACCTGTTAGGTCCAGGACGGACGACGATTTAAACAAGCCACCAAACGCATTCCACGATTCTGTGACATGTTTGTACAAACAATGGGGCCGCTGGCAGAGCCCTCGTTGTACGAAAGGGCAGCTTAAGTGAGCAAAAAGACCGAACGAAGGAAACATTACAGGAGACTACAAACGCTCCGACCGTTTGATTGATTAATGGTTGACCGCTGTCACGCCCACTGAAACTTAGGTGACGTCAGTCCCCTTTATATACATTTTTCAGGGGTCGCCAGACGACCGTTTAACTCTTTAATTTAAACATTACGGTAATATTACAGCCCCTCCCTGGGCTGCCACCTTACCGTGGTGGAGGGGTTTGAGTGTCCCAATGATCCTAGGAGCTATGCTGTCAGGGGCTTCATGCCCCTAGTAGGGTCACCCAAGGCAGACAGGTCCTAGGTGAGGGACCAGACAAAGTGCAGCCCAAAGACCCCTATGATGAGTTCAATTAATGGAATCAATGTTCCCTCGCCCGGACGCGGGTCACCGGGGCCCCACTCTGGAGCCAGGCCCGGAGGTGGGGCACGCTGGCGAGCGCCTGGTGGCCGGGCTTTTACCCATGGAGCCCGGCCGGGCACAGCCCGAAGAGGAGACGTGGGTCCCCCTTCCCATGGGCTCACCACCTGTGGGAGGGGCCAAAGGGGTCGGGTGCAATGTGGGATGGGTGGTGGCCGAGGGCGGGGACCCTGGCGGTCTGATCCTCGGCTACAGAAGCTGGCCATTGGGACATGGAATGTCACCTCTCTGGTGGGGAAGGAGCCTGAGCTAGTGTGTGAGGTTGAGAGGTTCCGGCTAGAAATAGTCGGACTCACCTCAACGCATGGCTCTGGCTCTGGAACCAGTTTCCTTGAGAGGGGTTGGACACTCTTCCACTCTGGAGTTGCCCCTGGTGAGAGGCGCCGAGCAGGAGTGGGCATACTTGTTGCCCCCCATCTTGGTGCCTGTACGTTGGGGTTCACCCCGGTGAACGAGAGGGTAGCCTCCCTTCGCCTACGTGTGGGGGGACGGGCTCTGACTGTTGTTTGTGCCTATGCACCAAACGGCAGCTCAGATTACCCACCCTTTTTGGAGTCCTTGGAGGGGGTATTGGAGAGTGCGCCTCCTGGGGACTCCCTTGTTCTACTGGGGGACTTCAACGCTCACGTGGGCAATGACAGTGAGACCTGGAGGGGTGTGGTTGGGAGGAACGGCCCCCCTGATCTGAACCCGAGTGGTGTTCTGTTATTGGACTTCTGTGCTCGTCATGGATTGTCCATAACGAACACCATGTTCAGGCATAAGGGTGTCCATATGTGCTCTTGGCACCAGGACACCCTAGGTCGCAGTTCGATGATCGACTTTGTTGTTGTCTCATCTGATCTGCGGCCGCATGTCCTGGACACTCGGGTGAAGAGAGGGGCGGAGCTGTCAACTGACCACTACCTGGTGGTGAGTTGGCTCCGATGGTGGGGGAGGATGCCGGTCAGACCTGGCAGACCCAAACGTATTGTGAGGGTCTGCTGGGAACGTCTGGCAGAGTCTCCCGTAAGACGGAGCTTTAACTCCCACCTCCGGGAGAGCTTTGAACACGTTCCGAGGGAGGCGGGGGACATTGAGTCCGAGTGGGCCATGTTCCGCGCCTCTATTGTCGAGGCAGCTTATCGGAGCTGTGGCCGCAAGGTTGTTGGTGCCTGTCGTGGTGGCAACCCTCGAACCCGGTGGTGGACACCGGCGGTGAGGGATGCTGTCAGGCTGAAGAAGGAGTCCTATTGGGCCTTTTTGGCCTGTGGGACCCCGGAAGCAGCAGATAGGTACCGGCAGTCCAAGCGGCATGCGGCTCGGGTGGTTGCTGAGGCAAAAACTCGGGCGTGGGAGGAGTTCGGAGAGGCCATGGAGAATGACTTCCGTACGGCTTCGAGGCGATTCTGGTCCACCATCCGGCGTCTCAGGGGGGGAAAGCGGTATGCGACCAACACCATTTATGGTGGGGATGGCGTGCTGTTGACCTCAACTCGGGATGTTGTGAGTCGGTGGGCGGAATACTTCGAAGACCTCCTCAATCCTACTGGCACGTCTTCCACTGAGGAAGCGGAGCCTGGGGACTTTGGGTCGGGCTCTCCAATCTCTGGTGCTGAGGTCACCGAGGTGGTTAAAAAGCTCCACGGTGGCAGGGCTCCAGGGGTGGATGAGATTCGCCCGGAGTTCCTTAGGGCTCTGGATGTTGTAGGGTTGTGTTGGCTTACGCGACTCTGCAATATCGCATGGACATCGGGGGCAGTTCCCTTGGATTGGCAGACTGGGGTGGTGGTTCCCCTATTCAAAAAGGGGGACCGTAGGGTGTGTTCCAACTATAGGGGGATCACACTCTTAAGCCTCCCTGGTAAGGTCTATTCAGGGGTTCTGGAGAGGAGGGTCCGTCGGATAGTCGAACCTCGGATTCAGGAGGAGCAGTGTGGTTTTCGTCCTGGTCGTGGAACACTGGACCAGCTCTACACCCTCAACAGGGTCCTGGAGGGTGCGTGGGAGTTTGCCCAACCAGTTTACATGTGCTTTGTGGACTTGGAGAAGGCATTCGACCGCGTCCCTCGGGGGGTTCTGTGGGGGGTACTCCGGGAGTATGGGGTACCAGGCCCTTTGATACGGGCTGTTAGGTCCCTGTACGACCGGTGTCAGAGCTTGGTCCGCATTGCCGGCAGTAAGTCAGGCTCGTTTCCAGTGAGAGTTGGACTCCGCCAAGGTTGCCCTTTGTCACCGATTCTGTTCATAACTTTTATGGACAGAATTTCTAGGCACAGCCAAGGTGTTGAGAGGATCCGTTTTGGTGGCCTTAGAATCACTTCTCTGTTTTTTGCAGATGATGTGGTCCTATTGGCTTCATCAGATCGTGATCTACAGCTTTCGCTGGAGCGGTTTGCAGCCGAGTGTGATGCGGCCGGGATGAGGATCAGTTCCTCCAAATCCGAGGCCATGGTCTTGAGCCGGAAAAGGGTAGCATGCCCTCTCCGGGTCGGGGAGGAGGTCCTGCCCCAAGTGGAGGAGTTTAAGTATCTCGGGGTCTTGTTCACGAATGAGGGAAAACTGGAGCGTGAGATCGATAGGCGGATAGGTGCAGCGTCCGCAGTGAAGCGGGCGCTGTACCGGTCTGTCGTGGTGAAGAGAGAGCTGAGTCAAAAGGCAAAGCTCTCAATTTACCGATCGATCTACGTTCCCACCCTCATCTATGGTCATGAGCTTTGGGTTGTGACCGAAAGAACGAGATCTCGGATACAAGCGGCTGAAATGAGTTTTCTCCGCAGGGTGTCTGGACTCTCCCTTAGAGATAGGGTGAGAAGCTCAGTCATCCGGGAGGGACTCAGAGTAGAGCCGCTGCGTCTCCACATTGGCCCTCATGCACGAACCGTTCGTACGCACAGATTTATGCTTATACTGTGCGTACGAGTGATTTAGGATCATTTGTGGCATCCAACAATGTTTTCGTATCCTAGGATTTTTTTCAGATACGAACAAAATTTACGTGTGGTCCCGACCTGTCGTATATTTTACGAGGAGTCGGTCTGCTGTTATCCAGACGGCCTTTTCTCCACTAATAACTTTATATTTCGTTATTTAGAAAATATTTTGAGTTTAAAAACAATTAAATGCAACCACACATATTGGTTTAATTAAAGCGGCTTCAACACCCCCCCCCCCACGTCCACCACCTTGCGCCACCCGCGCGTGGCCCCCCGCGCCACTCATGTCGACCACCGTGTGCCACGCAACGCGCCCCCGCGCCACCACGCCACGCGCCCCCCCGCGCCACTCATGTCGACCACCGTGTGCCACGCAACGCGCCCCCCCGCGCCACCACCTTGCGCCACCCGCGCGTGGCCCCCCGCGCCACTCATGTCGACACCGTGTGCCACGCAACGCGCCCCCCCGCGCCACCACCTTGCGCCACCCGCGCGTGGCCCCCCGCGCCACTCATGTCGACCACCGTGTGCCACGCAACGCGCCCCCCCGCGCCACGCGCCACTGTCGTGCCACCCCGTGCCACTGTCGGCACACACACACACACACACACACACAGCGCCGCTGCAGAGACAGGGGAGAAAAAAGCGAAACCAGCTTATTCAGTTGTTTCATGTCATTTTTAATATAAACTGCCTGTTGACTGTGGGCGCTCACTGATGTCATCTGTATTCTGTGTGGGTCTGCGCTCAGATCCGGGGCTGACACTATGATCAAAGGCGAGTCAATTTTAATTCGCCAAACGCGTTTGTGTGTTTTCTGACGCATAAAAGCCGGAATGAATGGACACTTCCTGCTCGCGGTGGCAGGAAACTATATCCTTATATGGTGTTTTGAGGGGTGGGAATTATGTAAATAACCTCCCGCGTGCACGAGCAGGTGAATAGAACAGGTGGGATTCATCATTATTTACACAGCTCATATACACACATTTCCTGACGATAGAAGACTTTGTTGGATCTGACGTGGCATGTTCGTACGAACGCTTCGTACGAACAAAAGTAGGAGGAATTTAGGATAAGAATACGAACATTTTCGTGCATGAGGGCCATTGAGAGGAGCCAGTTGAGGTGGCTCGGGCATCTGGTTAGGATGCCTCCTGGACGCCTCCCTGGTGAGGTGTTCCGGGCATGTCCCACCGGGAGGAGACCCAGAGGAAGACCCAGGACACGCTGGAGGGACTATGTTTCTCGGCTGGCCTGGGAACGCCTTGGGATTCCCCCGGAGGAGCTGCTCCAAGTGGCTGGGGAGAGGGAAGTCTGGGCCTCCCTACTTAGGCTGCTACCCCCGCGACCCGACCCCGGATAAGCGGAAGACAATGGATGGATGGATGGATGGATGGATGGATGGATGGATGGATGGATGGATGGATGGATGGATGGATGGATGGATGGATGGATGGATGGATGGATGGATGGATGGATGGATGGTAATGTATTGTATTTAAACACTAAAAATTATTTTTGTCGAACTTTACTGTAATTTCTGAGTATTTAAACGCATGTGGAGATTTTTTTTTTTTCTTGCGGTCTCAGTAACTCCTCCACGTCGATAGGTGGCATTGCTGCATAACGCAAACGTGAAGCGGACGCTTTTTAAAAAGTGTGGCACGGCTCTGCTTCTTCTTATTTTCTAACGTGGGGCGGGCGCAGCGGACTATTCAGCCAATCATGGCCGTTGTTCTGAGGCAAACGCATGCACGTCAATCTTAGGTCACATTTAGAAAAGCACGATTGGCTGGAATTTCCAGATGCCTTCAGGGTTCACAAAAAAACTCTGACAGACAGTTGCGACTGGCTGATGGCAACCGATTACAACTACACAATCACGGAATGGTCAAATTATCATATTTTTTGCTTTTTTCGGGATTATTGATTGTATATCGTACAGAGGGCAAAATTGTCGTACAAATATGATTATCGTACACCTGGCAACACTGGGATAAAACTCATTACAGTATTGTTGTTGTTACAAAATAAAGCCCAGGATTTATCATTACCTCCAAATATGCTCCACGTTTTATCAACATCCTTGTATGCGACTGCTACTTCACCTGCAGTTCCTCCCAACTTCACCTCCCAGTGACAACGTCCAGTCAGACTCTCCTTACTCAGAATCTGAGGACATGAAGTGAATCTCTCTGGATGATCAGGATGAAACTGATGTTGTCTCATGTTTGTTACTTTTCTGTTCCCCTCAGATGATAACAGCTCTCTGTGAGCTGTGTTTGGATCCAGAGTGATGTCACATGAATATCTGAAGAAGTCAGCTCTGCTCTTTGGTTCTGGTTCTGACAGTAAACCTTCAGTCCCTCTCAGTGACATGTTTGTCCATGTGTCTCTCAGAATGTCCTCTAGTTTGTCTCTGAGCTGTGACACAGCTGCTGTCACATCTTCAAAGTATCTCAGAGGACCAACATTGATGCTGGATGAGTGTGGAGACTCACTGAGTGCTGACACTGACTGGTAGCTGTGGACAAACTGGTTGTGATCCTCTGTGTGTGAGAGCTGCTTCAGCTCAGCATCTTTCCTCTTCAGCTCAGTGATCTCCTGCTGCAGCTTCTCCTGAAGCTCTCCGACTCGACTGGCCTCAGTTTCCTGCTGGGATCTGATCTGCTGCTTCACTTCAGAGCTTCTTTTCTGGACGAGCCGGATCAGCTCACTGAAGATCTTCTCACTGTCCTCCACTGTTTGATCAGCAGAGACGTTGATGGCCTCCAGCTGCTGCTGAAGCAGCTTCACATCTGTCTCTCTGCCCTGGATTCTCTGCTGGATGTTCTCTCTCCTCACCTGGAGCTCCTTCTGCTTCTCTCTCCTTTCAGCAGCTGAACAAATCTGCGCTCATGTTTTGTGTTACAGTCACTAAGTGGTTCCATCAGACTGACAGCGTGGTTATTTTCCGTGTGCCAGGTTCTCCTTTATTTGAGAAATCCCATTGAGGCATTGAGCTGGGTAACAACCAGGGATTACTCAACACAGTACAGAAGATTACGTCAACTTCATGTTAAGCAAGTACCGGTATGTACAGAAATGCAAGTCAGCAAGTGCGTCATAAAATCAGTACTGTTCCCCCTCTCAACTACTGCAAAATTGATGTCTGTACTTAGCAAGTATTTAAAATTTTAGTACGCCTAACAATGCATGGCCCAGGGTGAAATTAATATTTCAACTGTAGTATAACTACAGTGAGTGCCACTTACATTTCTTTTACATTTAATATAACATTAACTAAATTATTTTTGTTTTAACAAAGAGAGCTGTAACTGTGAAATATGTTTATATCATTAACACAAAGTGATTATTGGACAGCTGAACAAAATCTAAATTGTTCCAACTCTAATATCCAAACTGTTAAAATACAATTTGAGTCTTGTTGTCCTTCTACTATGACTTGTTTTTAAAAATCCCTTTTTACCCCTTTAAAACAGCAATGTGGTATTTGCAAAAGCAGATAATGATTAAAAAAAGGTTTGACAGGGGTATGTCAGGGGTTTCACCCCTGATAATGTGAATGAAAAAAAAAAGGCATGGAAAGAAAGAAGTGGTGTGGTTATTTAGAAATTATTCTGAATCAGTAGAGAAAAGGAGAAAAATTACATGAACTCATTTTTAAAACTTGTGAAAGAGAAGAAACTGATTCTGCAGTTAAAAAGCAAATGCACATTTAAAAATCTGTTGCAGCCTGACATATAAATGACAGAAGGCATGGCCTCCACATAAAAAAACCACCATCTTAAGGAGGGAAAAAAGCAATAAAAATAAATAAATACCAGTGCTGGGCAGCGCTAATCCAAAAATTAGTTCCGCTATTTCTAAAGCACTTATTAATTTATTTAGGTCCGCAATTTCAAAAGCACTAATGTCTTATGAAAATTAGGGGAAGCTAATTCTAAACCGCTATTTAAATTCAACAATTGGTAGCCAGCAAGTTATACAATATTTGCACTACACTGCCAACTAGCGGTGCACGGCACACCATCTTGGGGTGTCTATGAGTGCACATCTATTTCCCCAGCTCCCCGGGCGCGACTACGCTGCTCACGGCACCACCTAGTAGTGGTTGGGTTAAATGCAGAAGACCAATTTCGTCTGTCAAGTATGTGAACATACACAGATGACAAATGTGACAAATTAATTATTATATTATTATGAACTGTTATACAGTAAGTTGTTAGAGTTTCAGAGTATTTAGTTTGGTTCTCTTCAACAAGTTTGACAAGGACAAAATGTACCCATTCCAAAGTCTGTTAGCTAAACTGCTGACATATTTGGCTGTTTTTTTTCTTTCTTTTGTTACTTTTAGTACCACTAGATCGCATGTGTCAAACTCAAGGCCCATGGGCCAAATCCGGCCTACCATAACCGTTTCTGTGGCTCTCTACACCCTAGAACTTCAAGATAACAGTTGTAAGCATGTTGCTCTCAGGTGGTGGGTCCCCATCCCTACACTCCCTGGTCTCTCTGTTAATTGTCTTGCTTATCTCCTCCATTTTGTTGTCCAGGTGTTTGTGATTGTCATGCTGTGTGTTCATGTACCTGTATATAAGTCTGTATCTCTGTGTTTATCGTTGTCCTGGCATTGTCTCCTGTTGCCTCTGTCTCCTGAGTTCCTTGTGATTCCCTGAGTATGTAAGTTTGCTGCCCTGTCATAGGGTTGCCAACTCCTTGATAAATAAATAAGGGACACCTCTCGGCAGGCCAGGGCTGGTCACCCCATTTACACCCCCCCCAACACACACACAAACACACACACACCCTGCCTGCCCCTCCTCACTTTGAAATCAACCTGAATTCATTTGGATACGTGTTTTTGAATTATAAAAATATGTATAAACAAATTATTACACAATTAACCATTTATTTTTAGTGCAAATAGAATTGCCAGAAACAAACATATCTTTTGAAAATTATGTATCTTTCTTAAACAGACCTCTGTCCTGCTTAATAACTTAAAACAGTATTAAATAACAAAAAATCAATACGAACATTCTGTAATAGTGCATTTAGTGCAACGTGCAAATAAAGTTTGTAGTAAATTTGTAAACATAAACACATTGTGCCTCAAAGGCCATGGCTTTCCACTTGTAGTAAAAATAAAAAACTTGTAAACTAAACAGTGGAACGTTACATTATGGAGTCAACCTATTTTTTCCATTTGTATTTCTGCTGAGATCGTGCTGCAGCAAGGAGTGCTCTGTTTTTCAGTGCCAAAGAGTAAAACTCTGAGCAAGACATTTCATAATTTAGACTGACAATGAGCTCACTTCTAATTAGTTCAGTAGAACATTTGTTTCGCACATCAGTCCACTTATTTTTCATGAAAGAGAAAATCCTTTCCACAAACCCAGTGGAAGATGGGATGCGGAGGACAAAGGATACAACAGCCTGGATGTTGGGGAAGTCAGCTGCTTGAAGAACTAATGCCTAGTACCCACTGCCCCCTTTGTCGAGCGGCCGAAGCGGCCGGATAACACCGGTTTACATTCAAAGTCTATGGAGGAGACGCGTGGAGTCACGGCGAACAAGGAAGCGGCGAGATTCGAGTGATCGAAGCGGCGCGACGGCAGCCTGCACACGCACGCGCGCGTCGCCGTCGAGCCGCAGACGTCCCAAATGTTGATCTCTGGCGGCTCGACGCATCCGGCAAACAGTCGGGAGAGCCTCGCTATCTGATTACACAACCACAACGGGACTTTTTTCGGACTTTTTAAACTCACCGGATCCAGCCTCCAGGAATTGGACCCAAACTCCGGTAAGAAACGTGGCATTTTTACAGTTGCTGCTGACAGGCTGCTGTCCTCTCCAGTGTAGATCACCCCAAACATAAAAAAAAGTTTTAATCTCATCGAAGACCGTCGGAGGTGCAGTTAAAACAACAACTGAACCCGGAAAACAAGCCAGAGACCCCTCCCTCTGCTACCCCCTAGTGTACGTCATCAGACGGTGTTCAGTGGTTCAGTGGGACCGTGACCAGCGGCAAAAAGGGGACGGCAGGCGCGTTTCGAGTTGTGCAGTGGGTAGGAGGCATTATGGTGGATCCAGACCGAACGCGTTTTCAACTGCAGGAGCGTCCGGTTTACATGCAAAGTCAATGGGGGACGCGCCACGTGCGTGTTGAACGTGCTGGAAAGCGTTTTCCGTGCATGTGAACCCGTGTCAGCCTCCAAAGCACGCCTCCAACATGCTGAAGATTTCGCCGTTCAAACTTTCAAACGCCGCTCAACTCTACCTGATTGGTTGGGGTGTCAACCAATCAGGAAGAGTCGGGGGAGAAGAGTGGGGGTCAGGGGGAGAGTCCCTATGTGACGCGGAAACCAGTGACGCGGAAACCATTGCGCATGTGACGTATTGTTTGTGGAACACAGAAAAAACCCGCGGAGTCATGGAATATGGAAGAGAAAGTCATTGTAGCTGTGTGTTCGCGACAATTCCTTCACAACCAGTCAAGTCTGCACCACAGAGACAGAAATAAAAAGCTCCTCACCTCGCGGAGTGCATTGACGACTCAGTACACCGGTAAGCTCCTCCCACACACCCCGCAGCAGCAGGGTTGCCAGATAAACATGAATTATTATTATTTTTTTTACCCCTTTTCAGTGCAAATGTTCACTAAACTCAACACACTATTAATCTTATCAGACCCTCACGCAGCAAATATGACAGTTTGGGTAAAAAAAATAAAAAATAAGCAACAGTACTAGATGATTCATTAATTCTTATCTGGCAACCCTGCGCAGCAGTTTTCGCAGCAGTTTCGCTTCTGGCTTTTTGGTCTGGACACAAAGTGTGTCCACTTGCGTGCGTGAGGAGCTTTTTGGAGGTTGAAAATCGGTTCGGTGTGAATCCACCATTACATCCACTTCTCTGCTGTTCCCTGGGACTGCCACCTTTCTTTCTCCTGAGGTGAGGTGGTGAGGTGGTCTATCAGGCTGTTTGCAGTCACACATTCCTCATACAGCTCATCCATACATGTTTAGCCTGCCAAAAGGTGTTAAAGTTCATTAGTGACACATAGCCTAGGTTATGTAGTGATAAATAAATGGAAAAACGTGTATTGTTTATATTTATAATTTAGCATTGTATTTAAACTACATTTTGAAATGTATTTATTAATTTACCTATATGAACTGTGTTTTTTTAAAGATGGACAAGGTTGTATGTTTGCATAGTGTAAAGTAAATTCACAATTATGTATTTATTTGTACGTGTCAATTGTACACTTTTGTTTATAACTATCAATAATTAAACATGGTTCACCACTACACTGGAAATTATTGAATTTTTACCTGCCAACCAGGTGAAGACTTTCAGTGATCTTCTCCACTTCCTCAAAGGATATTTTTCCAGATGCCAGAGAGAGGGGCTGAAGGTGAAAGAGCCAGTTTTCCTCTGAGAAGTCAAACCACTTCTGGACATAACTGATGGCACTCAGCTATTTTATGTTCTTAACTTCTGTGGCTGTCGCGGACGCCATTTTAACAGTGCTAATGGCGAACTACTTTTTTTAATCCAGCAGATTTGACCATTTCGTGAATCTCTCAAGCTCAGAAGAACTTGTGCTATAACATCAGCTATGAAATATATTTTTTCTCAGCAAAGAAATAATTGTTTTACCGTGTTTTCTTGGAAAGTCCTTAACTTCTGTGGCTGTCGCGGACGCCATTTTGAACAGTGCTAATGGCAAACTACTTTTTAAAATCCAGACACGTCGCGTAGGCCGCTGAGAAACATCCATAAGTTCCCCCTCCATGTTAAAAACTCTTCATCTGACTCTTCGAAAACAAGCAATAAGGCTGCAGAGTAACACACTGGCTGCTAACTCTAGCCAAGAGACTGAGGGGGATGCTTTTTTGTCACGGACCACATCCGGCGCTGACAGGATATGGTCTGTTAGAGCCCGTAAATAATTTTTTTTGTTTTTACTGATAGATAATTAGTTATTAGCGCTACTGCATTTTAAATAAAAATAGCGCAAATCTGCTTATGAATTATAAAAGTTAGTCAATCCGCTGTAAAGCTAACAAATTGTTTAGGTCCGCTATAAGCGGATTAGCGCTTTAGCGCTCCCTAGCGGTCTGGTGCCCACCTTTGATAAATACAATGTTTACAGCAAAGGTATTATATCCCAAAAAGCTATATTGTATCTTTGCAATGGATACAAATAAAGACTGTCAAAAAATATATTAAGAAAGATCCAAATTGTATTTGGCAAAAAGGTGAAACTAAAACCCATTTTTTTGGTCCCAGGAAAAATAAAAAGATGACTTCTTCAGTAATTAATGGCACTTGGTTGCAAATCAGGTGAGGGGTTTTCATTTTGTGGTTATTTCATCAACCAAAAGTAGTCAGAATAATGACAGCTAATATTGGTATGATTATATACAATGAAATACAATATAGTTCACTAAAAATTTGTCTTGAACTCAAAGTGCCCAACAATACACATATACTGTAGCTCACCCATGGACACACTTCAATAAAACCTACCACACAACATCATAGGTCGTGCTCAATGATCCAGGTAAAAAAAATCCAACTAAAGTCAAGTCAGGTCCTCTGGACAGTTTCTTTTTGTTGAAACGTTTTGTCCTTCATCCAAAGGACTTAATCAGTCTGAGGAGCCACAACAAACTCAGTCCCATAAACAGCACATTCACATAGTGGGCCAACCAGTTTGATGGCGATAAGATGGTTTCTGGAGTCCGCCCTCTCCCCTGTCGACTCCTCTTGAGGCAGCCATGGTCAGAGTGGTTCAAAACAGAAGTTCATGCTCAATAATCCAGGTAAAAAAAAATAAAAAATCCAACAAAGTCAGGTAGAAACGTTTCAACAAAAACAAAACATCCAGAGGACCTGACTTAACTTTGTTGCATACACACCCCTTTGGTAGTGAAGAAAAAAAGAAAAAAAAAAGAAAAAAAAAACTACCAGGAATTTTTTTTTTTAATATTACAAATTAAAAATACAGTATTTATATTGAAACCAAAATGTATACTAAAATATTTGTTTCCAGAATCAAAAATAGATTAAATGTATTCTTACAGTATTTTACTGTTGCAATAAATTGTTTTAGAAAATGAAAAACTGAAAAGATTTAACATATACTCCGTTTGGAAAGTGATACCCATCTCAAAATATCAGTCTAAAATTTCCTATGCATGTTCTTTATATAATCTCAGGATTCCTTTTTATATTTACCATATTTTCCGGTGTATAGGTCGCACCTTTTTAAGGCCTGCGACCTATACACCAGTGCAACTTATTTATGGAATTTTTTCCATATTTTTAGACCAATTTTTGGCCGAGTTGTGACCCTTTTTCACTTTGGCAGAAAATGGTGCAGCACCAGTTTCGGCAGCTAGGGGGCGCAGTGCAGTACCACTTCCAGAGGAGTACACCGACCGAAGAAGAAGAAGACCGTTTCCAGCTCATGTGTCCGAAAAAAAGCTCCTCTGCTCGGACTGACTCTGTCGGCCTCCTGGTCTGGATGTAACTTCTGTTAGCTCTGTTTGCTGTTTGTTAGCAAGATAAGTCAAGAACCACTCAGCGGATTTTTCTGAAACTTACCGTACAGAATGGAATCACAGTGTGGACGTTTACAAGTGAGTAGCTTTATTTGATATTTGAGATAAAAATTTAAAAAAAAGATCTTTTTGTATGCTGGTGAAGATTCTTAGTCGTCCAGGACATGATAAAATCAGAACAAGCGCTCAATACAAAAACAACTGGACTTTATTTGTTGCAGAAAACGTTTCGCTCTTTATCCAAAGGGCTTTTTCAATTCAAAGTAGCAGCTGTGAGACAGAGAAGTTTTATACAGGCTGACATGTCTTTTTGTAGCATTTATACGTTATAAATAGCTTCGGAAACACTCAGTGTATATTTTTTCTGCTTACAGGGTGTAATTATAAGGCTCTAATGTACTTAACTATGGCTGGATGAATCATTTGAGATAAAATTCGATTTTTTATTCGTGCCAGAGGCGGACTCGTCTCGTGTTTAGCTTCTGTTAGCTTCTGTTTATGTTATAAATAGCTTCAAAACTAATCGTGTATACTGTATTTATTTCTGCTTACAGAGTAATTATAAGGCTCCAATGTACTTAACTATGTCCTGGAGAAAACATTTGACATAAAATTCGATTTTTTATTCGCGTTTTCAGAGACGGACTCGTCTCGTGTTTAGCTTCGGTTTACGTTATAGCTTCGAAACCAATCGTGTATATTTATTTCTGCTTACAGAGTAATTATAAGGCTCCAATGTACTTAACTATGTCCTGGAGAAAACATTTGACATAAAATTCAAATTTTTATTCGTGTTTTCAGAGATGGACTAGTCTTGTGTTTAGCTTCTGTTAGCTTCTGGCAGACATTAGTAGCAGAGCTAAACACTGGGTCCATCTTGCCGGGTTGACTCAGCGGTCACGCGGCGCGTCAGCGGTGGATGACACGTTACGTCGGCGGTGACGTAGGTGCGACCTATACACCGGTGCAACCTATTTATGGATTTTTCTAATTTTTGGGCAATTATTGGACACTGCGACCTATACAACGGTGCAACCTTTACAACGGAAAATACGTTAGTCTGAAACACCAATAAAAAAATGAAATCAACATATTTCTAAGGTTTGTAACACAAACTCATTCCAAACTTTTTTTTTAATTACAAACATCTAACTGCCTACTAGAACAACTTCCCCTCCAATACCTGCACATCATTTCCTCTCTTAGAAAAGAGTACCGTATTTTCCGCTTGATAACTCGCACCTTTCTATAAGTCGCTTTGTCTAATTATTGGCAATAAATTGGAAAAATCCATAAACATGTTGCACCTTTATTTAAGTTGCATCTATTATGCGTCACCGCTACGTGACGCGTCAGCGCGTCATTTGCCCTGCTGAAAATGGCGGCCACAGAAGCATGCACGGAAGGACTTTTGACAAGATTAAAGGTGCTATATGCAGTTTTTGGAACACGCTGGAACTTAGAAAAATTTTGAACAGAGACACGTTTCTGGTCCCTCCCCCTTGCTCTCGGCTGAAGTTCTGCTCAGCCCCCATAGCTCCGCCTCCACTGCATGTCCTGTTGCAGCCGCTGTGAATTTCTTTGTTTATATGTTAATAAAACGTTCTAAAAAATAAAATAAAAACATGGAGCGCTGGTCCAGCACACCAAGAAATTTGCAGAGCCTCGCGCAGCCACTTTGAACCCGAGTTTAATTCGCTTGTGACAAATTCATTCATTTCCTCATTTCAGTCATGGAGTCAGCGGAGGAGGAAGCGATCACTTGACTTTTGGCAAAAAAACAAAAGAAAAGTCCAGATCAGGGATGAAGAAGGGGAATTTAATACATTTGTGTCACATACAAAACAGTCCTGCATCGCTTTGCAATCCTTTGAACGAGAACGTGCGCGGCCGCTGGGGCTGGGACAGGCGGGGACGTGGGTTAGGGGCGTGAGAAGCTCTGTTTTTATTGGCTGGTTAACGGCGGGTCACTGTGGGTTTTTAGAAATGCTTTTAGTAACACCTGGAGAAGCAAGGGGACTATAGTTTTTTTCAGAGATTACTTGTCTAACATCAGTCTGTCAGGAGATAGTGACAGAGTGAAGAAATATGTTAAAAATACATTTTTAGAAAAGTTACATATAGCACCTTTAACACGGTAAAAGCAAATATCTATCTGCTAAAAATTATAGCAAAGATGTGTCTTAGCTTAACCGTTCCTTAATGAATTCACGTAATGGTCAAATCTGCTGGATTTAAATTGTTTCGCTTTGACGTCTTAAGCCCGAGATACGTGACTCGAGCGTCCTCACGATACGCCTATACGCAGCGTACGTACGCTGTGGCAAAAGCGTAGCCCCGCGTAGCCCCTCAGGGCACGTACGCGCAAAAGTATTTTTTTACTACGCATACGCGATGCGCGGTGTCTGAACATAAACTTCCCCGGCGCCGGACTGTTTTGTATGTTACACAAATTAAATAAATTCCCCTTCTTTATCGCTGATCGGGCCTTTTCTTTTGTTTTTTTGCCTAAAGTCAAGTAACCGCTTCTTCCTCCGTTCACTCGATGATTGAAATGAATGAATTCAGGTCCTACCTGGGTGCGCGATGTTTTAAATATCCCTGGTGGGCTGTGTGCTGCAGGAAAAGCACTCCCTGTTATTATTTTTATTTCTGAGAGAACTTTTTATAACATATATAGTAGAAACACCGCATGAGAACACCGCCGCGGTCTTCAAGCGAGCTACATGAGCTGAGTGAAAGCTGCCTGTCAATCATTTCAGTAGGCGTGTCAGCAAGTGACCAATCAGCGAGCTCAGTTGAGTCCCCTCCGTGTGCAGCTACTCATATTACAACAAGGAGAACGCGAGCGTTTGAAAGCTGAAGTATAGAAGCGAAAACATACGCACAAAATATGCGCGTATACGCGCGTATACGGAGGACGCTTCAGTGTATCTCGGGCTTTACAAATGGTCGCGCACGCTGCCAAAATCCATCCATCCATCCATCCATTTTCTTCCGCTTATCCGGGGTCGGGTCGCGGGGGTAGCAGCCTAAGTAGCTGCCAAAATAAATTATAAATATATCGAATTTTAGCTCAAACAACTCCAACAGCTAACAGTTTGTAAATGACCACCAAGTAATTACTTTCTGTAAGTTTAAAGAAAATCCGCCGAGTGGTTTATGAGCCATTTGCTAAAATGTACACGGAAAAACAACGAAGCTAGCCACGACACATTTATGCCCATAAAACATCGAATTTTATCTCAAACAATTCCAACAGCTAAAAGTTTGTAAATGACCACCAAATAATTACTTTCTGTAAGTTTAAAGAAAATCCACCGAGTGGTTTATGAGCCATTTGCTAAAATATACACGGAAACACAACAAAGCTAGCCGCGACATATTTATGCCCATAAAACGTCAAATTTTATCTCAAACAATTCCAACAGCTAACAGTTTGTAAATGACCACCACATACTGTAATTACTTTCTGTAAGTTTAAAGAAAATCCGCCATGTGGTTTATGAGCTATTTTGCTAACAAACTCTGAGCTAACAGTATTTCATACCTCCAGAGCAGGAGGCCGGTCTGCGACAGAGTGTTACCGACCAGGGAAGGCTGCCTTCGGACACATGAGCTGGAAACGGTCGGTGGACTCTCTGGAAGTGTCAGAGCTCCAGAGCAGGAGGCCGGGCTGCGACAGAGTCAGTCCGACCAGAGGACCCTGCCTTCGGACACATGAGGTGGGAACGGTCGGTGTACCCTAGCGGACAAAAGTGGTACTGCACCATTTTTTGCCAAAATGAAAAACGGTCATATCTGCGCCAAAAATTGGTCTTAAAATATGGGGGAAAATCCATAAATGCTGATCTGTTTTCTTGTTGCTGTGTTCATCTGTGTTCATCTGTGACCATCTGCTCATACAAACTCATGTTTGTGCTGCTGTTTATTCCCACTATATTAAGCTTAGTGTATTACTAGTTGATGTTTTTCTTAGTTAATTCTAGATGTTATTACTGTTTTTCTCTTGCATTTGTTGTTGGATGAAACTGGGACCCCGTGTACATAATCTCGTTTTCATCACATGTACCACATGCGGTGCAAATGACAATAAAGACTCTCTGACTCTGACTCTGATAAACAAGTCTCACCTCTCCATTAGTCGCAGGGCATGCAAATTAGGCAAAAAGGTGTGACTTATAGACCGGAAATACGGTAGGCTGTTCAGCTCTCATTCTCACTCCCACTTGCAGACAGAGGACTGTTGACACGTACCAGTCCAGCACTCCTGCATTTATCTGCAATTTCCACAAATAATCCTCTTTTTCTGCAGTCATGCATCCGTCAAGAGTACGGTAACACTCCAGCAGCGTGTTCCTGCTCTGTCACAGGGAAACAACTATTAAGGCCTGTGATGACTGTGCTGCCATGTTTGTTTCTTCAAAACGGCAGACACGATGAGTGATGTATTAAAAACAATGTCACTACAATTTAAACAGCCCACAATAAATATTTGCACTACTGATCGTTAAATGCTGCCCAGACTCCAGCGAGTGTCGAGATACATTAGAAGGAAGAGCAAGAGTTCATTATGACAAGGATCTTAGTGCGACGTTAAGTTGGCAAAAGGGAGGGGAATCACGAAGCATGCTCCTTCTGTTATGCCTGAAGATTTGGCCCATGCAGTCATAACAACAACAGTGATGTAACCTGGTAACAAGCTTTTGGCTTGAGTACTCTCAACCGAAACTTGGGTCATACCTTCATTGGCTTTATATCTTGTTTGGGAGAAGCCCTCGTTTTCCTAGTGATAGCAAAGAGTATTAAAAAAAAGGGGTGGCAACTCTGCTCACCTGCCCTTCAGTCAAAAAAGAGATTCCTCACTTTTTCCACCCCTGCAGGCAAATGACTTATTTTAAGATCTCTCACACTAAAATAGCAGTGTGCTTCAGTTGTGTTTGCACGTGAACTCTGCAATAGCCCAGAAAACTACACTAAGCCTCGTTTTCATTTAAAAACTAAAATCAGGTAACAGTAATGCAAAGGCAACAGCTTTTAACGTCAGTCTTCCTTCTCAATTAAAGGCTTAATGGTTCCGCTGAAGCCCATCCCCAGGAAGAAAGCATTAATAACCCAGTCCTTGCTTGCATTTGTAGGACATGTCAATTATCGCTTCACTGCTCACACCGTTGAGCACACTGTTCAGCTTACTGCACCGAACAAGAGAGTCAGCCGCCATCTGAGGCCTTTTATCGCTTACAGAATATGCAAGAATGCATATGCTTTATATTGTGTGAGTGTTATTAGCAAGCTACATTTTGATCAATTAGTTTTTAAGATGCAAGCTGGCAGACAGCAATCTCTGCTGTTCTTTTAAAAATGTTCTTTGAAAATAAGGTATGCATGCTCCTTATGCTCCCTTATTCCCTCAATCCCCCTTCGCCTGAGGTTAAAGTCCATAATTATTCTGCCAATCAATCTGGAGTGCAACTGTGTCTGTGGGGCAGTTAAATGCTGAGGAGAGATAGGTGTCAACAAACGCTGAGACCCTTTAAACACACTCTCTCAAAAACAAAAGGCAAGAGAAGAAAGCTTACCGTAAACACCGGAGGAAAATACGCTCCGGTGTTTAATACGCTTTGTCAAATTATTAACAATAAACAAGAAAAAATTGTACACAATACGCCTCGGTGTTTAATACGCGTCATCGCCACGCGACGCGTCAGCTTTGTCCTGATCAAGATGGCGGCGACAGAAGCAAGCCAGTACGAAGAACTTCACAAGGAAACACGGTAAAAACAATTATTTTTTTGCGAGAAAAAATATATTTCTTAGCTGACTTTATAGAAGACGTGCTCCTGAGTTTAACGAAATGTTCAAATCAGCTGGATTTAAAAAAAAAAGTTCGCCGATTTTTATGCAGGCGCAAGGCGGGTCAGACCGGACGCTTTCTTTCTTTAAATTTAGCTAAATAAACGCTTAAAAAATATATTTCTTAGCTGACTTAATAGTAGACGTACTCCTGAGTTTAACGAAATGTTCAAATCAGCTGGATTAAAAAAAAAAGTTCGCCGATTTTTATACAGGCGCCAGGCGGGTCAAACCGGACGCTTTCTTTCTTTAAATTTAGCTAAATAAACGCTTAAAATATATATTTCTTACCTCACTATAGCAGACGGGCTCCTGAGCTGAACCAAATGTGAAATCAGCTGGATTTAAAAATCCGCGGTGTGGTTTATGAGTGGTATCTTGCAAACAAAAACAGCTACCGGTACATCCACAGCAGGGAGCGGGCAGCGACAGAGTCATCAGTCCGACCAAAGGAGGCTTTTTTCGGACACATGCAAGTAGAAACTTCTGGAAGTGGCCCCTCTTCCTCTTCGCTCTCTGAGTCCTCTGCTGGCTGCTGCCTACAGCGCCCGTATAGCGGCCGAAACTGGTACTGCACCATTTTTGCCAAAAATGAAAAACGAAGAATCAGAGCGAAAAATGGGTCTAAAAATATGGGAAAAAATCCATAAATAATACTCTTCGGCGTTTAATACGCTGGACATTCAAATGAGCAAAAATACAGCGTATAATACAACGGTTTTTACGGTAGTTTTACAAGCCAATGTCAAACCAAAGGAATATGAATATAAAGACAAAAAGCACCCAGCTGCAGACAGACAAACAGATGACACATAGGGACAGAAGTTTATAGTTCAAAAAGATCTGGTAGCTGTCTGTGGATCAACTGAGCTGCTTCGGGCTGTCTGAGGCTACAGAATGAGTAACAAGGTTTGTAACCCCCAAAATTTACACATGGACAAACAAAACAACAAAATAAAAGGAAGGTGAATGGATGCAGCAGTGACACAGATAGACATGGTCCAAGCAGTCAACTGTTTAGTGTCAACATAGATTTGACATGGACGTATAGATAAATACAAACAGATAGGAGTCTAGACGGCTGAGGAAAGCACACGTCTTCAGTTCGTTGCGCAATCTGTAACGTCAATGCAAAATAAAAAAAGCTGCATACTCATCCAAACAACAGTGCAGTAATTGAATAAGCCTTTGTGTGAATCAGAAGCAATCCAGAGGGATCAGTCTTACTATCTCTAACAGCTTGCATGTGAGGTGGCCTTTATTTTGGAGGTGGCAGGGGTGCCCTGACACCAACCATGTGAACCCAATTACCCCAGTCCCACAGCCTGGGGGCTCGCATTAACAAAGTCCCTCTGGGAGGTTGACTCCTTGCCAGCCTGGCAGCCAGCAAGATCCTGCTGCTGAATCACAACTAGACCACTTAAGGAACTGGCAGGCCAAGCGCTCTGTGGCATTCTTTTTCTCATCTTCAGCAGTTAGATCCAGAGTTTTTTTTTTTTTTTAAGAGTGAAAGTCCCATCTCTCTTAAAGACGAATGTTAAATACTGAACAAGCATTTAAGCTGTGTGGGTGGGTGAAGGGGTGGGGACATTATTAAAATATTCCACTTTCTTAAAAGGAAGGCAGGAAGTTTTGATTAGACTACAGTACAGTACTACTTAAAAGGCAGAAATTATCTAAACCAAAAGAGAAACATTTAATGAAGCAAAACAAGCTCTCCAAGAAGACATTCTCCACTAAAGCCAAATGTATTTCTAACCAAGTCACACCAATATCAGCATTACAAGAGTTAAGAACAGAAAGTGACTTGCCACCAGGTTTTATGAAATTCAGTATGGACACTTTTTTGTAATTTGCCAACAGTAGCCGTGTTTCCATCAAGGTTTCTAGCTGCGCATTTTGAAGTATCGCAGCAGAAAAGCTTAATGGAAACGGCAAAATCCGAATTTACTTCCTCAACTTCGCCAAAAAGTTTATACGCTCGCTTGAGGTGGTTTTTGGGATCTTCGAAAATGAGCAGATGCGCAAAACGACAGATGGAAACAGATTTTCCGACTCAGTTCTGCCGTAGCGAACATTCACGTCACGTGACGTTCAGCTGTTTCCGCTCCGGACAACATGTAACATCGCTAAAACTAGTTGGCATGACAGAATAAATACAACTTGCCCGATAGCAACACGTACCTGAAATATTCTCTCCATTTTGACGAGATGTGTGGCCGGGTTCTGTTTTCAACCGCTACTTCCTGTTTACTGTAGACATGCGCAGTGCTGACGTCTGACGTAATGACGCTGACGTCTGACGTAATGACGCTGTGCGTGGCTTGGTAGATGCGCTACAAGCCAGTAGATGGAAACACTTCTGCTTCGCATTAATTTGTATTTACATATTTGCGAGATTTCAAAAATTAGCTCAAAATTCGAAATGAAAATGGATGGAAACACGGTTACTTACAAACCTCCACCTCAGGTTATGCCTTAATAGATTAGATTAATTATTTAGTCCGATTTTTGACAACATTGATTACAATTTTTCAATTATAATAGGACATATTTTGGGGCAAAATTTACTATTTTAAATATTTTTTTTATTTTAATTTGCTTTTGTGGTTGTAAAATGTCTTTGAAATCACAATTCCAGTTTAAAAACGTATTGAGAAATTTATTCACTTGGGACTTTACAAATGATTAAGAATGTTATCTTGAAAAATGACTTTAATTAAACTAAATCCGCCTTGAGGGTCAAGCATGTTAATATTTTTATTTTATTTATCATTCTCATTACATAAAAAAAAAAAAACAAGTCTACTGAATGGCACAAATTTAACTGTATGGTGAGGCGTAAGGGACTTTTTTTTGTTTTCTAACTGAACTCAAGTGACTAAAGTGACATGGTTCAGTGTGCACTCACCGTACTCCGCTTAGAGGAAACATGTATGAGCACATTTTCATATGCAACAAAGACGTGCTAAATAAGGAACCATGCTAGAACTACTGAAGCATGAGTTAAATAAATTACCTGAGTGGGCAATGCATGCTTTGAGAGTGCCACAGCTCAGAAACCAGGTCATGAATTCCAAATTCAAAAACATCAGATCAGCATTTGCAGGTCTAGCACTGGAGTTGAGAGAAAAACAGACAATGTAACTGAAAAAGAGCACTCCCATGTAGAACAACGAAGCATAAAGTAAAGAAATAACTACCTTTGAATTTAGCTGAAACTGATTAGGTTTCATAGTCTGTTATGCATTTCCTCAATTTTATTTCTTCTTTCGGCTGCTCCCTTCTTCAGGGGTTGCCACAGTGAACCAATTCGCATGAAGACGTGGCAATTATTTTCATGCTGGGTGCCCTTCCTGACACAACCACAGACTACTGAGCTACCACAGCCCTCTGTGTGGAGCAGAGGGCTGCCATCATGGGCACCAGGGGCAGTAGTTGGGTTAAGGGATCAGAGTGGGGCAAATGAGGGTGGAGGCAGGTGTGGATGCTTCACCTTCACCCCTACTGTTAAGGTGTGATCTGTCAATTTACATGTGTTACCTCAGCTTGCAATTTACATATGATGGTGCGTGTTTCTTAAGACTGTTATAACTCCACACACTCACAGTTTGTTTCAGTGAATTGAAAAAGCCCTCTGGATAGAGGTCGAAACGTCTTCTGCAACAAATAAAGTCCAGTTGATCTTGTATTGAACGCCTTTTTGATGCTTCACCATTCCCACCCACATTTTTTTAATGTCAGTTCGGGGAGTTGATCCGGCAACCTTCCGATCACAGGCTCACCTTCTCTAACCTCTGCTCCACCACTCCTCTAACATTCATACATTGCTCTCAAGTAAAGCCTAAAATTGTCTTTATTTAGAATGGCACTGGAGCTGGAGTTATAATTAAAACCATTTTACTTTTTAATCAATATTCAATCTCTCAGAAATAATTAACAGCATATTAAAGAGTTTACTGCCTGACAGAGCTGGATGCCTCTACATCATTAAGCTGTTGAAGCACTGCTCTTTGACTCCTCACGTCCCATTTCAGTAGTTTACTGCTCCTCTACAGAAGTTTTTTAAATGCTCATGCAGCCACAGTGCACCTGCAGATATTAACACAGGCCACTGAAAACATGCAGCATGTGACAAACTCAATTTCATAAAGAGATTTTTTTTACAGGTTAAACATAAGCAATAGGAACATGTGTGGGCATGTGTCTAGCAGATATAAGGCATTTTGAGCTCTACTGAATTCAAAAGCATTTTAAAAAAGAATGAAAAATGAATGATTTCACAGTGTATCTGAACACCTTGTGCTTGGGTGTTCAAGTTGGCCACATGCAGTTTGATCCCAAGCACCTCAACTTGCCAGTGTCCTTGAACATGGCATTCATCTGATTCCAATATCCACTTAAAGGTGCTATATGTAACTTTCTGTAGCGCGCAGCACTTAGAAATATTTTCAACAGGGAAAGCATTCTGCTCCCTCCCCCTCAGAGCCATATATGGCTCTGCCCCCCTGTGGTCTGCTGAAATTCAAATTCAAGCTCTGTTTTTATTGGCTGATTCAAATTCAAGCTCTGTTTTTATTGGCTGGTTACAAACTCTGTTTTTATTGGCTGGTTAACGGCAGGTCACTTTTGCTTTTTAGAAATTCTTATTTATCACCTGGAGAAGCAAGGGGACAATATTTTTTTAAAGTTTTTTTCAGAGATTACCTGTCTAACATCAGTCTGTCAAGAGATAGTGACAGAGTGAAGAAATATGTTAAAAATATATTTTTAGAAAAGTTACATATAGCACCTTTAACTTTTCTCAAAGTTAACAAATTTTCACTGGTCTTTAAAAAGTAAAATAGAAGAAAAAACTGTGATGTAATAAGAAGCTTAATAATAGTGAATCAACAATGAAAAAATGAGCGCCACAGCTCCCATACGACTGTTACTGAATAATAGTTAGGGGCCGAGATGGTGTAGAGGCAGGGCAGCCGGCTCAGGACCGGAACGTCTGGGGTTCGATCCCCGGTCACTGCATACCTCGTTGTGTCCCTGGGCAAGACACTTAACCCCGAGTTGCTCCCGGTAGGACTGGATGGCACCTTGCATGGCAGTCTACCGCTACCGGTGTATGAATGGGTGGATGGCTGGTACTGTGAAGTGCTTTGGGGCCCCTCATAGGGGGCTGGAAAGCGCTATACTGTATAAGTAAGCTCCATTTACCATTTTAATAATTTATTTGATCTAAGACATTCCTATTATTCCCAAAATATACATATTTTAGGAAACAAAAACGGTGCAACGGTTATAAAAGATATGTAAATGCTATGTTGATGGTGTACCAAAATAAGAAATGCAAGACATGCAATTCTGTAAGTAACCCCAAATATGAATAGCCAGATCATCTAAGGCACGGATGTCCAAAGTGTGGCCCGAGGTCCATTTCTGGCCCTTGGAGTGATTTTGTGCGTACCACAGCTGCAGTTTAAGAATGGCATTAATTTGACCCTTTTTTTATATATATAATATTTAGGTTTAACCGCAAAACAGATGAAAAACAATATTCAATTTCTCAAAATGAGCAATATTAAGCAAAATACAAACCTTTGGCTATACTCTTTTTATTTTAATTTCATGGTGCAAAGCACCAAAAAACATTTACTGATTTCTACCAGAAAGAAGATTTTTGGATAATAATTCATAAAACTTGGGCTAAATATTGCAGTTGATAAAATAATCAAGAGGGGAAATTGGACATTCTTAAATGAATCAAATGCGATATAATCTACGTACGAGTTCATCAACCTTATCAAACTTATAAATTTGTTGTAGTGACTGACAGCTGGATGATTTTTCAGAACTTCGATCAGCCTTGAGGGCCGTCCGTCTATGGTACAAATTAAACTTTTAAACTTTTGTCCTTTCTCCAAAATGTTGTTCACATTGAGAGGTAAAGTCACATTTTCATGGCCCACAAGTCCTTTCATCTTGATAGTTTCGGTTCATATGAAAACGTTTCGACACACCTGATCTAAGGCAAAGTCTGCAGATTTCTTTAATCTGTGAGTGGTTTATGTTTAATTTTAACAGAAACATTGTTCAAGTTATATCCATAGACACAACATCTTAAACAAAAGTGTGTATGTTGGTGTTAAAAACTTAAATTTAGAAACTAACATTAATAGTGCATGTACAGTATATGAACAGGAGAATCTGAAACACTCACCTTAATACAGTACCATTAACCATTTCTGGCTTACCCTGAAAACGTTGCCCACCCTCAGCTCAGTGCTTTGTTTTTATTTTTAGTCTATCAACAATTACAATAAAAAAAGACATTTCCACACATTTTGATTCAAATTATCAAATATAGCACTTTGCAAGTCATAAACCTGTCTTTGTGCTGTTTGTAAAAATAAAAAAGTCAAAATGACTCCTAATAAAAATTATCACATACCTAAGGAGACACATGGCACAACATGTGAATTTAACAGTGCTGCAGAATGCAGTATGAAAGCATTTAAATTGGCTGTAGAATTTAACTAATGTGGTCTTGCGTCACAAGGAATTGTCTGTGTTTACACAGACAAATACAAAATTTACAAAATTGGGACATTCTCCGGATGACTTCTGTAGTAATTTGGATGCAGTTTAGTTTTCATCCACTGCTGATTAAGAACAAAGTGGAGTACAACATAAAACCCCAGCTGTCTACACCATCAGTAAGATTAACTGACCAGAAACTTGTTTTTATTCGGAACTGACAAGCTCTCAGTGTCCATACCTGTTCCCTACACCATGCTCCGTCACAGACAATTTCAATTAATTTGATTTCCTGGAGACAAAGTTGGTATTTATTTGGGTGTGAATGGAAAAGAACATGGTAGCAACCATTGCTGTTTTAAGCCCTGCAGATAAAATACCTACTGACAAATAATAAAAGATTCACGACTGTGAGCTCACCATGTAACTAGAACAAGTCATCACAAACCTGGAAAGTTTAAAATCACAGAAAAATGAGTGTACTGTACACAATATGAGTATATTTTTTTAAAGAATATTACAAATGAATATGGAATGATCCACAATATAAAATAAACTAACCCTTTCAAATGATTTGCGTTTTATATTAGCTAAAAAAAATTAATCGTTTCTGCTACTAAACATAATCGAAGCAAATGAGCACATGTATGTAAAGTTATTAAAAAGCACATTTTTCTCTACGGTTTGAGGACGTCTCAGATGCAAACAAAGCTTCAAAACTTTAGGTTTTTCCCAGTCACATTGACTAGTGACTAAAAATAATAAAACAAGTGAGGCCACTGGACATCGTAACAAAAGAGTGAACGATGAGATCTTAATGTGCAGGCTATACAATAAAAGTTAGCTCAAGTTCCCTCCCTCTTTGGGCTGCTCCCTTCTTCAGGGGGTCGCCACAATTAACTAAGTTGCACGAAGACTTGGCAGTTGTTTTTATGCTGGATGCTCTTCCTGACGTAACCACAGACCACCGAGCTACCACAGCCCTCTGTGTGGAACAGAGGGCTGCTATATAGGGTGCACGGGGGAGCAGATGGTGGGTGTTAAGGGTCTTGCTCAAGGGGCAAATGAAGGTGGAGGCAAGTGTATTAGCTCAGGTATTGATATACAGTATACTAGCATGCTAAACTTTTAAACTAAATGCTGAGAGACTGCTCAATAATCTGCTGCTAAATTATGCTGGTTGACTACTCAGCACACTAACTGTGAATGATAAATAGTTCTCATGTCAGTGAGAAAAAAGGCCAAAGCCAGCACAGACACTGAGGAACTCCAATGACGTCCACACACAGTACTCTGTCCAACAGATTAAATCCTGTAGAAACACAGGAACTCCCTTCAATGTGAAAAAAAAAGGCATCAGGCAGCAATCAAGAGTGTCGTCAGTCAGGAGGCTGGAGGAAGCGAGGCTGTTCTACGCTTACAAAACTGACTGGTATTTCCACTGGAGAACTCTTGTTTTCAAGGAGGAAGATGAAGATGCTGTGTGGGTTGCTGACATTTCTATATTAGCCAGGATGAGCTGGCATTAACAATTTCTAAATAAGATGGTAGTACTGGTCAAATATTTGCCTGGCCTATACAGTATTAACAAATTGTGTGTCATATTATTTACATATAAAATGCAAGAATCAACTTAGATGAACAACATTAATACCATGAATTTATAGAAAAATCTTATAAAATATTAGTGTTTATTTAAATCCTCTCATGTTTTGAATTTGGCCTAAAATTTGGTCAAATTTAGATAACCTAAAATAAACCAAGCCCTAGCATGTATAGTAAATTGAATTTGAGCTCAATGGGGGAAAAAAGTTTAATTTTGCCACCTAAATTAAACTTGGACACAACAATGAATTTATTCTAATAGCAGGTATGCTCTATCATTTCTTATACTGGCCTAGTTCACATCAATCAACATTACTAAATTTACCAGCTTTAAAGTCCAAGTACAGTACTATAGTATCCCATTTAATGACAGAAAAAAAAGAAGAAAAAAAACTACCGGTATTCCTTTGACAAAATCCTGTTTGCTGCTGCTTCACTATCAAAAACAAGCATTTTAGGGAGCAAAACTTTTGACAGAAGCCACACAAAAGCCTAATTACATTTTCCAGCAGTGATGATGATTAGACTGTGGCGTTTCCACCATATCTGGGTGGTGTAAAAGATAAGGCTAATTAATGTAGCACCATTTGCATCTTTACATCTGTAATTCAACAGTGAGGAGAAGAGAGCCACCACAGGAGGCTTCAAATGTTTCATGTGAGTGAGAAGACTTTCTGTTACTTGCAATGCTCATGACATAACCCTCTCCTAAACCTCTTAAATTCTTCTGCTCTTTTATCAGGCAAGCCTGTCTGCATCTCTCCTTTTCCTCCACCTTCCCTTTCTGGAGATTAAATTTGTAAGTTCATCCCCCTTTCCTCTCTCTACTACCCCACCCACCACCACCGAAGCACAGGCTGCGCTCATTACAGCGGATTTGCATGTCTGCTTCAGAGCAGTATGAAAGGAGATGAAACAGAACTCCCAGTGGCTGCTTCTGCAGAGCTTCACTCGTCTGACAGAAAGAGCTTCACTTTGGGCCCCAGACACAGCCAGAAAACAAACGCAGGCATCTTAAACGGGCCATAGACACGTAAATATAAAGTAACAAACACGAGACCGCTTCCCGGGAAAAATTTACACCTCACAGAATTCAGTTTAAATATACAGTATATACCGGTACAGGTAATAAACTGAGAAATAGAAGTCTACCTTCCAGCCTATTGCTCCTTTTCTGCATATTGCCAATCAAGCCTGCTCAACTGGGAATGACGCAGCCAGCCACAAGTTGTTTACAGTACCATCAGTCTCCATTCATGCTACTTAATCATACACATAAGGCACAATCTGCATCTGCTTGTCCAGGACTGAAACACTGGTTTCAGTCTTGGACTAGCAACATTTTTGGGGGTCCCAGAACCAATACGGTAACTATCCACTCACGTTTCACTGAAGACAAATCTTCACACCTCCACCAAAAGTGCCGGAAAATCCATTTATTAGTATTCATTCAACCTTTATTTAGACAGGTTAATCCCAATGAGTCTCGGGGACTCAATATAATTCTGCAGAAGTGCAGTTCATCCATACCATGTGTAGTGGCTAGGGAATCGGACTTGGGATCCGAAGGACCCAGGTTCGAACCCCGGCCACGGCACACCTTGGGGTGTCTATAAGCCGTTTACGCATTGGCCAGCCCTCCCCGGCTCTCCCAGCTTCTAACCCGGGTTCGGCGTATTCGCATTTACCTTTTCCGCCCGGGATCCACCCTTGTTCTGGAACCATCTTCATCGTGGTTCTATCGGGCCGAGCCCCGTACGGACCCAGTTTCACGTCATGTACTGCTCACATTTGATTCGTTGTTTGCAGCAGGGGCGGGACTCATTCAAACAACCTCAGCGCGAGGGTTGAATTTCATTCAAATTTAACTACAGAAACGAGAAACCCCTAAAACAATTGTTAGCTGAATTAGTTTTTCTGAGTTAAATTTTTGATAATAACTGATCACAAATCAGCTTATGTTACAACGTAAATAACAACGAAGCGCGGACCCATTTCCGCCTTTCAGCGCGACTTGAATGTCATTAAACAATTGTTAAAACAATAACTAATATTGTCTAACTGTTGCGCGCAGCCAGGGTTTTAAAATATAACGAATAATCTCTAACTTTTACGTGCAGCTAAAATGTTAAGAGGAGTGATTCCTATATGGGTAAGGTGGACACCTGAAAATCCAGTCCGCTGTTTAGCTCAACGCGTTAGAGCACTGCTGTTTTGACCGGGAGAAGCGGGTTCGCTTCCCGCCTGGGACAAAGTTATTTTACTTTTTTCTTTTTAATTCACATTTTCTTTTAAATAAAAAGGAGTCTGTTTGGTTAACAAACTCCTTTTTATTTACTCCAATAAAAAAAAAAAAAGGTAAAATAACTTTGTCCCAGGCGGGAAGCGAACCCGCTTCGCCGGGTCAAAACGACAATGCATTAACTCTTTGAGCTATACCAGCGGACTGGATTTTCAGGTGTCCACCTTACCCATATAGGAATCACTCCTCTTAACATTTTAGCTGCACGTAAAAGTTAGAGATTATTCGTTATATTTTAAAACCCTGGCTGCGCGCAACAGTTAGACAATATTAGTTATTGTTTAATGACATTCAGGTCGCGCTGAAAGGCGGAAATGGGTGTGCGCTTCGTGTTATTTACGTTGTAACATAAGCTGATTTGTGATCAGTTATTAACAAAAATTTAACTCAGAAACACTAATATATATATATCCAGCTAACAATTTTTTTTTTGCCGAGTCTCCTCTCTTAAAACACGAACACTCCACCCACGTGAAGAGAGCACCCCACCCACTTCCAGAGAACTGCCCACCCACTTCAAGGCGGCTCTGCGGCAAATGCGTAATGAACGCGGGTGGCCCAGAGCCACCCAGGGGCGGCCCGGGGCATTGAGGGCTGGCCAATGCGAAAACGGCTTATGAGTGCACATCTATTTTCCCCAGCTCCCCGGGCGCTGACTACGGCTGCTCACTGCACCACCTGGTGGTGGTTGGGTTAAATGCAGAGACCAATTTCGTCTGTCAAGTATGGGAAACATACACAGATGACAAAAATGTGATTTTTATTTTTATTTTTTTATTATATTTACCCGCTTCTTCCTTTTCAGGTTGTGGGGGGTTCACTGGTGCCCATGTCCAGCAATCACTGTGTGAGAGGCAGGGGACATCCTGGACAGGTCGCAAATCCATCACAGGGACACATATAGAGACAAACGAGAAAAACAACCATTCACTCTCACACACACCTAGGGACAATTTAGTTACAGTTAGCCTAACATGCATTTTTGAAGTGCATTTCAAATAATTAAATATATAAATAAAGCTCTTAATATGGCATCTTTCGAAAAGGCACTTTTATTAATACATTATCAGACAGATGCATTTAGTAGCTGTTGTAGCCTTCTGTACAACAGGCAAAGTTGATTATGACCACAAGATCGTTAAACCCTAACATTTGTCCAAAAAATCTAAGTCTGGCCCTCTGGACATTCAAAAAACAATGTACAGAGGACCAGAGTTAGCTTTTTTGATTTTTCTACCTGGATTTTTGAGCATGCATCAAGGCCTAACATTTGTCATTTTAAAAATTATTACTTTAAGTACTGCAAGTACTTTAGCAGCATATCTACCTGTATGGACAAAAATGCTGTGCAATGATACTGACGAAGCTGATGTTACACTTTCCTGCAGTTGTGGAGACATCCCATTACTGTAAGCATTTAAATTTAAAGATAGCTGTACAATATTAGTTCCAAAACAATTAAATGAGTAACAGATTTGAAATATCTATATATATATATATATATATATATATATATATATAAATAATTTCTTTAAATTTTGTGTCATTTCACTTTAAGTGTGGTTCAAGTTGAGTTATTTTATTCAGGATGACTCAATTGGTGAAAGCAGCTCGTCATGTGCCATGCAACATGAGTCACTATAAGAGAAGGGCAGTGAGTACTATACAAACAAGATCCTAACCTGACCTGTTCCTGCTGACCACAGAACTTACTTTAGCCAGATAACAATAAGCTTTGATAGAGATGGTCATTCAAAGTAAAAACAAATGTTTCAAAGTTAAACATATCTACAAACCGGATTCCAAAAAAGTTGGGACACTAAACAAATTGTGAATAAAAACTGAATGCAATGATACAGGTAGTCCCCGACTTACGAGCGCTCTGACCTACGAGCGCCCGGACTTACGAGCTGGCGAAAGAGAAGTAAATTTGTAAAAAATACAGCACTTTTTTGTGTTTTTAGATGAAAGTGTGTTAGCTAACCGTTTGGAAACACGTTTCCGACCATGTTTATGAACTAATATGAACATTTTTGATGAAAAACGAGTGTTCGTAGTAGCGCTAGCATAAATGTTCCAACTTACGAGCGAAAATCCGGACTTACGAGAACACGTGCTTCGTGTTCCAACTTACGAATTTTCGTGTTACGAGCAACTCGCAGGAACGGAACTCGCTCGTAAGTCGGGGACTACCTGGAGGTGCCAACAGCTAATATTTTATTCAGAATAGAACAAATCACAGATCAAAAGTTTACACAGAGAATGTATAATTTTAAGGGAAAAATATGTTGTTTCAAAAATTCATGGCATCAACAAATCACAAAAAAGTTGGGATAAGTCCATTTTTACCACTGTGTGGCATCCCCCCTTCTTCTTACAACACTCAACAGACGTCTGGGGACAGAGGAGACCAGTTTCTCAAGTTTAGAAATAGGAATGCTCTCCCATTCCTGTCTGTTCAATTGTCTTGGGCCTTCTTTGTCGCACCTTCCTCTTTATGATGCGCCAAATGTTCTCTATAGGTGAAAGATCTGGACTGCAGGCTGGACATTTCAGTACCCGGATCCTTCTCCTATGTAGCCATGATGTTGTGATTGCTGCAGAATGTGGTCTGGCATTATCTTGTTGAAAAATGCAGGGTCTTCCCTGAAAGAGATGACGTCTAGATGGGAGCATATGTTGTTCTAGAACCTGAACATAGTTCTCTGCATTAACGGTGCCTTTCCAGACATGCAAGCTGCCCATGCCACAAACACTCATGCAACCCCATACCATCAGTGATGCAGGCTTCTGAACGGAGCGTTGATAACAACTTGGGCTATCCTTGTCCTCTCTGGTCCAGATGACATGGTGTCCCAGTGTTCCATAAAGAACTTCAAATCGTGACTCATCTGACCACAGAACAGTCTTCCATTTTGCCACACTCCATTTTAAATGACCCCTGGCCCAGTGCAAACATCTGAGCTTGTGGAGCTTGCTTAGAAATGGCTTCCTCTTTGCACTGTAGAGTTTCAGCTGGCAACGGCAGATGGCACGGTGGATTGTGTTCACTGACAATGCTTTCTGGAAGTATTCCTGAGCCCATTCTGTTATTTCCTTGACAGTGGCATTCCTGTTTGAGGTGCAGTGACGTTTAAGGGCCCGGAGATCACGAGCATCCAGTAGAGTTTTACGGCCTTGACCCTTACGCACAGCGATTGTTCCAGATTCTCTGAATCTTTTGATGATGTTATGCACGGTTGATGATGATAACTTAAAAGTCTTTGCTATTTTACGCTGGGTAACACAATTCTGGTATTGCTGCACTATCTTTCTGCACAACAATGGTGGAATTGGTGATCCTTACCACCTTGGCTTCTGAGAGACACGGACACCGAGAAGCTCTTTTAAACCCAATCATGTTGTCCATTGACCTAATTAGTTTTAATTGGTCTTCCAACTGTTTGTTATATGCTCAATTTCCTTTTTCCAGCCACTTATTGCTACTTGTCCCAACTTTTTGGGGATTTGTTGACACTGACATTTTGAATCAACATATTTTTCCTTTAAAAGGTTACATTTACCGGTACTCAGATTAAACTTTTGATCTGTCATCTATGTTCTATTATGAATAAAATATTGACATTTGCCCTCCACATCATTGCATTCAGTTTTTGTCCACAATTTGTTTAGTGTCCCAACTTTTTTGGAATCTGGTTTGTACATCATTTATCTTTATTATGAACTTGACTCTACAAATGTAAGCACAAACAATCCAGTTCTGCAGTTTGAAATGCATTTACATTTACAGAAAGCAGTGACAAGGAGCACCCTTCCGTATATATACCGTCATATTGTTAAGTTTGCAGATGATACAGCTGTGGTGGGATGCATCACAGATAATGATGAATCCAGCTACAGACAGGAGGTGGAACATCTGGAGAGCTGGTGCAAAGAGAACAACCTTCACATGAATGTGAAGAAGACGAAGGAGATGATTGTGGACTTCAGAAGGAACAAACACACCCACACCCCACTGTATATAGGTGGATCTGCGGTGGAGGTGGTCTCCAGCTACAAATACCTGGGTGTACACATGAATGATAACCTCAGCTGGAGCAATAACACCACCAGCCTGATCAAGAAAGGTCATCAGAGACTCTACTTCCTCAGACGGCTGAGACGAGCCGGTCTGAGAAGCCCAGTCCTCACCTCGTTCTACAGGTGTGCAGTGGAGAGCGTCCTGTGCTCCAGCATCAACGTGTGGCATGGAGGCTGCACAGTTGCAGAGAGAAAAGCTCTGCAGAGAGTGGTGAAGGCTGCACAGAAGTCTGTGGGAGTCAGTCTCCCCACCATCACAGACATTTACACCTCCAGATGCAGAAAAAGAGCCACCTGCATCATGAAAGACCTCACTCACCCAGCACAC
>JBBPBX010000830.1:71926-100964 GCA_038048925.1 Garcialebias charrua
TGAAACAGCTTTAACGTCCTGTCACCCATACAGTCACCTGCGTGTTGGTTAAATGAGACAAAATGATAACTTTATCAAGAAAGATAACGTTCTGAGACATGCGCTAAAGTTCCACACAAGAATACTGTACTTGGAACAAATGGTCTCTGAACTTCACCTCCAGGTATCTGATATGTTGTTGTGAAATCAAGGCCGGATTAAGCTCTAAACATTAGAAAAGCTTCCAGTCTAAGTCAAGACTCTGCTCTTGCTAAACTCATTCAGGTTTACAATCTGTTCTTTATTGTGTTTGCACACCCATGGGTTTTAGTGAATTCTGATACCTGATCCAGGTTTTTACCTGTATTAGTAGGGTCATCTGAAGGACAAAATACATAATCACACATTTATACTATTTTCTAATTTCTAAATGTAACACAAATGCACGTTACTGTAGCTATAACCAGATGTATATACATCTGGCTGTACCGGTAGCTACAGTAAATGCACTTTGCGCTGTAGCTACAACCAGATGTGTTCAACTCAACATGAGAGGCTGTAGGGGCAACTTGCTTCCATAAATGAAATTAGCTGATCAGTGGATTAAATATCCTGATGCATGCTCAATAATCCAGGTAAATAAATCTTAAAACAGTGGATTAAATCAGTTTTTGTTTGTTTGTTTGTCATTACCTCACTCTCCACAACAAGTATGTCAAAGCCAGTGCGGAAGTAGACTTCACAGTACTTGTCCACAGCTTGTGGACGGGATCCCAGCCACGGCAGCATCAACAGCAGAGGTCTGGGATCCTGACAGGTCTGGCTTCCTGCTCCTGCTGGAGATGTTAATTCATTCCCGTAAAAAGTGACGTTCTTGCACAGGCGATGTGCAGTGATACCTCTGCTCACAGCCATTCTGGCCAACATGCTGGTCACTTCCGGGCCGGTCTGTGAATTATTAAACCGATAAAGTCCGTCTGCAGGGAATAAAAAAAAACATCTTTACCAAATCATGCAGCTTGTGCTAGCAGAGCTAACTAGCTGTACTGTAGTTAGAAAACTGATTTACAGATTTCGCACGAGTAAACGCTAAATGTTGACAGTTACAAATGAGCAAATCGTTACATTCGGGTGACTTACTAACCTGTTGACAGAAATTATCCGCTCTAATTATTTTGGAAAATTCCTCCGAGTCATATCGGTACAAACAGCACACGTCTGAAAGTTAAACTGTACTCAGAAAATCCCCCTCTTCTTCTTCTCCTTTCTACAACCGTTAGAGTAGAGAACCAGTCTAGGGGTTCAGTTAGCGACACCTGCTGGACAAAGTTGTGTAGTGCAGCTTTATTTTCTCCGTTGTTGTTGTTTTTTTTTATAAACAACTTTGGCGTCCAAAGTGTTGCACGGGGGCCATTTGTGGCATTTTGTGCGGCCCTCGCCTGCAAATAAAGAATGTTATAATTCTGACCCGCTTAAGGTCGCTGCAGATGTAGACCTAAAGATTTAATGCTGATACTTTTTTAATATAATTTTTAGGTTTAACAGCCAAACAGATGAAAATAATCATCGCACAAAGAGCAAATTTATGTAGGCTACAATTTAAACATAATGAATCCCTCTATCCTACAACAAAACTTTAATGAAATGATAAAAAGTAGAATTTTGGATAATAATTCATAAAACTTGGCTAAATATAACAAGTGTTTTCAATTACTTTCAGTTGATCAAATTGATCTGCTGCCATCACCCCATCATCAAGAAACCAGGTCTTGACTTCACCAACTTCAATAATCTTCGTCAGATCCAATCTGCCCTTCATCTCCAAGATTCTTGAAAAAACTGTTGCTAGTCAACTTCACTCTCACCTGTCCAACAACAACATTTATGAAGAGTTTCAATCTGGATTTCGCCCCCACCATAGCACCGAAACAGCTCTTGTAAAAATTACTAACGACCTTCTTCTTGCTGCTGACTCTGGTCTTCTGTCCATCCTCATTCTTCTTGATCTAAGCTCTGCCTTCGACACCATCTGTCATTCTATCCTCCTCAACAGACTAACCTCCATTGGCATCTCAGGTACCCCGTTAGACTGGTTCAACTCCTATCTCTCTGACCGCACTCAATTCATTCAGCTTAAATCCTTCCGTTCCCAGTCTTCCCCTGTCTCCACGGGTGTCCCCCAAGGCTCTGTCCTCGGACCCCTCCTCTTCATCATTTACCTCCTTCCTCTAGGTCACATCTTCCGCAAATACGGCGTCCATTTCCACTGTTATGCTGATGACACACAGCTCTACTTGTCATCAAAACCTAACTCCACCCACCCACCCTCCATCCTCACCGACTGTCTCAATGAGCTAAATCACTGGTTTTCTAACAATTTCCTTCAACTAAACAGTAACAAAACAGAAATCATTCTTGTTGGTACCAAAAACTCTATTTCAAAATCAGAACATCTTCTCGTCCCCCTTAACAACTCTCTGCTATCCCCCTCCCCTCAGGTCAAGAGCCTCTGTGTCATCCTCGACACCACTCTCTCCTTCACTTCACACATCAACAATATTACTCGGTCTGCCTATTTCCACCTCCGTAATATTAACCGTCTCCGTCCTTCTCTCACACCCCGCTCCACAGCCATCCTGGTGCACAGTCTTGTGACTTCCCGTATCGATTACTGCAACTCCCTTCTCTACGGCCTCCCCAACAAATCTCTCCACAAGTTACAGATGGTCCAGAACTCAGCTGCCCGTGTCATCACTCAAACCTCCTACTATAACCACATCACTCCTGTCCTGCAGCAGCTCCACTGGCTCCCGGTTAAATCACGCATCATCTTCAAAATTCTACTCCTCACGTTCAAAGCTATCCACAACCTTGCCCCTCCTTATCTATCTGACCTCCTACAAATCTCCATCCCATCACGCTCTCTCAGATCCTCCTCTTCGCTACATCTCCATGTACCCTCTGCCCGCCTCTCCACCATGGGGAGCAGGGCCTTCACCTGCTCTGCCCCTCACCTCTGGAACGCCCTACCGCCAGACCTTCGAAACACCACCTGCCTTTCTCTGTTCAAGACATCTTTTTAGACTAGCCTATCATTAAAGACCGTGTAAAGTGAATTTCAACATTTTCTTCAATAAACATTATAAATGTCATAATTGTAATCTTGTAAATGAGTAAAAAGTCTCAAAATTGTAGCTCAATTAATTTTGGAGTTATAGAGCAAACTGTGTATAAACATTTTTCTGTTTCAGGATTTTTTAGGCGTGTTTTAAACGTGACCGCGTTTCGTCACGCGGTCCTCATTAGTATAGCCCCACCCCCTGCAGCTCCAGCCGTATAAATTCGCCTCGGTGGAGCCGTTCACTCGCGAATCGCAGATAGCATCAGATAGCAATAGCATAGATATTTTGTTCATTGTTAGCTAGCTAATCAATTATGCCTCGTTCGTGCATCTTCCCTGGATGTCGTAATGGTCAGGGCACCCGTACAAATCATAACATGTTTTTATACTGCGTCGTTTTATGCTGAGTATCTGTAATGCCTGGTTAGGACAATGGTTAGAGCGCTTGCCTTCCGTCCCAAAGCCCACGGGTTCAAATCCCGCATGGTGCAACTCTTTTTTTTTTTTTTTTTTTTTATTCATTCCAGATTAAAAACACACAAGAAAACTATTTACAAAAACAGCGTAACTCTTGGAAAAAGTAGCTGCTGTTACAGACAGAACTCGGATAAAAACAGAGCAGGTTTACTGGCTCTGCTGTCTGCCTCTCCACTGTGGGACACGAGCAGGACGAGCGCAGCTGCCTGAAACCACGCCCACGCACTGACACGCCCCTAGCGTTCCAGACCAAGGCAAAATCATGTTTTTTCATGATTTTTGAGACTTAATTTTATAAGGTAAACAATGTTTTTAATCAGTCAGATTTAAATGGGTGATTAATAACACATATTTATGCCATGTGACAAACTAAAAACACACATTTAATTTCACTTTACACGGTCTTTAAAGGTTCAGTCTGCAGTTTCTGTAGAACATCAGCACTTAGAAAAAATTCAACAAGCAAAGCATTCTGATCCCTCCCCCTCAGAGCCATATATGGCTCTGCCCCCTTGTGGTCTGTTGAAATTTGAATTCAAGCTCTGTTTTTATTGGCTGATTCAAATTCAAGCTCGGTTTTTATTGGCTGGTTACAAACTTTGTTTTTATTGGCTGGAAAATGGCGGGTCACTTTTTCTTTTTAGAAATGCTTATTTACCACCTGGAGAAGCAAGGGGACAATATTTTTTTTTAGTTTTTTCAGAGATTACCTCTCTAACATCAATCTAGTGACAGAGTGAAGAAATATGTTAAAATATATATTGTTTGAAAAGTTACAGACTACATTACATACCCCAGCTTTAACTTTACTAAATGTATTTTCTTTATTTTGCATTTTATAATCTTTATGTATTTTATATTTCAATTTGTCACTGATATTGTTTGATCTGTATTACACTGTATTGGTTTGTTAAGTGTCCTTGGGTGTCCTGAAAGGCGCTTTTAAATAAAATGATGATTATTATTATTATTATTATTATTATAATTGATGGGCAGAAATTGGACATTTTTTAAACAATATAACGTGGTATCTTCAACATTCAAGGGAGTAGTGGCGCAGAGGTTAAGAAGGTGAGCTTGTGATCCGAAGATCGTCGGTTCAAGCCCCGGTACTGACAACATCAAGAATGTGGGTGGGATAAGTGAAGCAGTCACACCTGTCTCCACCCTCATCTGCCCCACTCTGGGCCCTTGAGCAAGGCCCTTCTCCAGGTACCCTAGACAGCAGCTCTCTGCTCCACACAGAGGGCTGTGGTAGCTCGGTGGTAAGGGCATCTGGCATAAAAACACTTAGCACTTTTAGATTTTTAGTAATGAAAAGTGCGGTATAAATTGAATTCATTATTATTATTATTAAAAACAATTGCCAAGTTTTCATGCGACTTAGTTTGCTGTGGCGACCCCTGACGAAGGGAGAAGCCGAAAGAAAGAAAAAAAAATCAACAAGTTAGTCAACTTTATTAGGTCCCTTCAAACTTTCCATGAATCTGTTTAAGTGACTGTGTTTTTTAGGACTTCCATGACCCATTTGGGCCATGGAAGTCCTTGGTCCAAACGAGTGATTGAAGCTCCACTCCCTTCTTAAAAGGGGCGGGGTGGGTTTTGCCTGTGAAAAATAAACATAAACGAACTTTTAAAGCACAAGAAAATAAATACGTAGTCCCAGAAAAAATCTAATAAATTAAATTCTCAAAAAAAAAGTTAATGCTTATGAGGCTCGATCTACAAGAATTTAAACTAAACTTTTAATCTGTCTCCAAAATACTCAAGTTATTAAAATGAGGAGAAAAAAAATCAAGCTTTTAAAAAATAAAAATTGTCAGTATTTTCTGGCCTGCAAGTCCTTTCATCTACAGTTCTGGCCCACCTGAACATGTTTATACTAACAAAATCGTTCAGCGGTGAACATCCATCCATCCATCGTCGTCCGCTTATCCGGAGTCGGGTCACGGGGGTAGCAACCTAAGTAGGGAGGCCCAGACTTCCCTCTCCCCAGCCACTTGGAGCAGCTCCTCTGGGGGAATCCCAAGGCGTTCCCAGGCCAGCCGAGAAACATAGTCCCTCCAGCGTGTCCTGGGTCTTCCTCTGGGTCTCCTCCCGGTGGGACATGCCCGGAACACCTCACCAGGGAGGCGTCCAGGAGGCATCCTAACCAGATGCCCGAGCCACCTCAACTGGCTCCTCTCGATGTGGAGAAGCAGCGGCTCTACTCCGAGTCCCTCCCGGATGACTGAGCTTCTCACCCTATCTCTAAGGGAGAGTCCAGACACCCTGCGGAGAAAACTCATTTCAGCCGCTTGTATCCGAGATCTCGTTCTTTCGGTCACAACCCAAAGCTCATGACCATAGATGAGGGTGGGAACGTAGATCGATCGGTAAATTGAGAGCTTTGCCTTTTGACTCAGCTCTCTCTTCACCACGACAGACCGGTACAGCGCCCGCTTCACTGCGGATGCTGCACCTATCCGCCTATCGATCTCACGCTCCAGTTTTCCCTCATTCGTGAACAAGACCCCGAGATACTTAAACTCCTCCACTTGGGGCAGGACCTCCTCCCCGACCCGGAGAGGGCATGCTACCCTTTTCCGGCTCAAGACCATGGCCTCGGATTTGGAGGAACTGATCCTCATCCCGGCCGCATCACACTCGGCTGCAAACCGCTCCAGCGAAAGCTGTAGATCACGATCTGATGAAGCCAATAGGACCACATCATCTGCAAAAAACAGAGAAGCGATTCTAAGGCCACCAAAACGGATCCTCTCAACACCTTGGTTGCGCCTAGAAATTCTGTCCATAAAAGTTATGAACAGAATCGGTGACAAAGGGCAACCTTGGCGGAGTCCAACTCTCACTGGAAACGAGCCTGACTTACTGCCGGCAATGCGGACCAAGCTCTGACACCGGTCGTACAGGGACCTAACAGCCCATATCAATGGGCCTGGTACCCCATACTCCTGGAGTACCCCCCACAGAACCCCCGAGGGACGCGGTTGAATGCCTTTTCCAAGTCCACAAAGCACATGTAAACTGGTTGGGCAAACTCCCACGCGCCCTCCAGGACCTGCTGAGGGTGTAGAGCTGGTCCAGTGTTCCACGACCAGCACGAAAACCACACTGCTCCTCCTGGATCCGAGGTTCGACTATCCGACAGACCCTCCTCTCCAGAACCCCTGAATAGACCTTACCAGGGAGGCTTAAGAGTGTGATCCCCCTATAGTTGGAACACACCCTACTGTCCCCCTTTTTGAATAGGGGAACCACCACCCCAGTCTGCCAATCCAAGGGAACTGCCCCCGATGTCCACGCGATATTGCAGAGTCGCGTAAGCCAACACAACCCCACAACATCCAGAGCCCTAAGGAACTCAGGGCGAATCTCATCCACCCCCGGAGCCCTGCCACCGCAGAGCTTTTTAACCACCTCGGTGACCTCAGCACCAGAGATTGGAGAGCCCGACCCAAAGTCCCCAGGCTCCGCTTCCTCAGTGGAAGACGTGCCAGTAGGATTGAGGAGGTCTTCGAAGTATTCCGCCCACCGACTCACAACATCCCGAGTTGAGGTCAACAGCACGCCATCCCCACCATAAATGGTGTTGGTCGCGTACCGCTTTCCCCCCCTGAGACGCCGGATGGTGGACCAGAATCGCCTCGAAGCCGTACGGAAGTCATTCTCCATGGCCTCTCCGAACTCCTCCCACGCCCGAGTTTTTGCCTCAGCAACCACCCGAGCCGCATGCCGCTTGGACTGTCGGTACCTATCTGCTGCTTCCGGGGTCCCACAGGCCAAAAAGGCCCAATAGGACTCCTTCTTCAGCTTGACAGCATCCCTCACCGCCGGTGTCCACCACCGGGTTCGAGGGTTGCCACCACGACAGGCACCAACAACCTTGCGGCCACAACTCTGATAAGCTGCCTCGACAATAGAGGCGCGGAACATGGCCCACTCGGACTCAATGTCCCCCGCCTCCCTCGGAACGTGTTCAAAGCTCTCCCGGAGGTGGGAGTTAAAGCTCCGTCTTACGGGAGACTCTGCCAGACGTTCCCAGCAGACCCTCACAATACGTTTGGGTCTGCCAGGTCTGACCGGCATCCTCCCCCACCATCGGAGCCAACTCACCACCAGGTAGTGGTCAGTGGACAGCTCCGCCCCTCTCTTCACCCGAGTGTCCAGGACATGCGGCCGCAGATCAGATGAGACGACAACAAAGTCGATCATCGAACTGCGACCTAGGGTGTCCTGGTGCCAAGAGCACATATGGACACCCTTATGCTTGAACATGGTGTTCGTTATGGACAATCCATGACGAGCACAGAAGTCCAATAACAGAACACCACTCGGGTTCAGATCAGGGGGGCCGTTCCTCCCAACCACACCCCTCCAGGTCTCACTGTCATTGCCCACGTGAGCGTTGAAGTCCCCCAGTAGAACAAGGGAGTCCCCAGGAGGCGCACTCTCCAATACCTCCTCCAAGGACTCCAAAAAGCGGTAAACATAGGTCGAGTTTTAAGGCAGATGTGAGAATATAGAAATGCAAGTAAATAATAAAAGTGAAAATATGGTTTGGGCAGGTTATGGTGGAAATTCATTAGTCGTTAACGCTTTTTCATTGATAATTTTCTCAATTTCTCTAAAAAAGAGAGATTGACCGAAAGAACGAGATCTCGGACATAGGTGGCCGAAATGAGTTTTCTCTGCAGGGTGTCTGGACTCTCCCTTAGAGATAGGGTGAGAAGATCAGTCATCCGGGCGGGACTCAGAGTAGAGCTGCTGCTTCTCCACATCGAGAGGAGCCAGTTGAGGTGGCTCGGGCATCTGGTTAGGATGCCTCCTGGACGCCTCCCTGGTGAGGTGTTCCGGGCATGTCCCACCGGGAGGAGACCCAGAGGAAGACCCAGGACACGCTGGAGGGACTAGGTTTCTTGGCTGGCCTGGGAACGCCTTGGGATTACCCTGGAGGAGCTGGCCCAAGTGCCTGGGGAGAGGGAAGTCTGGGCCTCCCTGTAGGCTACTACCCCCACGACCCGACCTTGCTAGCGGAAGAGAATGGATAGATGGATGAAAATGTAACTGGATATCCAACAAATGGCCTCATTTTATACTGTTTTTAACTTTATGCTTTAAGTATAGGATACTTAATTCTTCAACAATTAAGAGAGCTCATGTCGACCTGCAGAGTTCAGTGTTTTAATGTTTATAAAATTGTTTTAAGTTATATATTTTTTCTTTCTTTGAATGAATCTGGTCTTTTCTTTTGTATTAAAAGTAAATATATATATAAATGTTAATAACAGTAAGACATTTTTTGTTTTATAATATCACCCCCACTGGACGGAAAAGCCATCTTCAACAAACTTGTGATCCATGGGCCATCAGTTGGCAGTACACAGTTGTAGCAGGTATTGCGTCTCCGGACATCATAATTAGTAAGCAAAGTGGCAAAAATGGCTCTTTTTATAGCAAAGGTTGCAGACCCCTGGTCTAAACCTTGTGATATGGCACAAGATAATATTATTTTTAGGGTTTGACCAAAAAATTGCATCCTTTCTCAACCTAATATTATTTAAATCGTTATTAAAAGGCTTAGCATTAGGACTTGAATTTAAAAGACTTTCATTAACTACGGGCATCTCTTATTTACACAGAATTATCAGTTGCACCTTAATTTAGTTTTATAAAGAAATTAAAAGCACATCAGTTTGTGTAAACAAAGTTATTTATTGGTACATCGTGTCCCTTATACATGTACTGTACATTGCAATATTTTACCTTAACCCTACAACCTTCATCTGTTCCAGGGACAGAACTTTCTTTAGGCCTCCTGTTTGCTTGTGCAGCTTTTGTTTGCGTGTCTTGTACTGGCTGTCCTCGTTCCCAGCTGGACCTCAGTCCCTGCTGACTTTGTTGGAGAACGATTTGTATAAACAGAGAGAAGTTGCTCAACGTATACTATTCAGATAGAAAAGTGTGAGGCGGTAATAATTTGGCCGTGTCCCTCACTGAGCTCATGTGTTTGGGCTGTCATTGTTCCTCCTCAGTCCTTTTAGTTACGGCTGGCTTGATGCTTTCCTGTGTCATCAGACACCGGGTTACTCACACTCCTGTGGAGGAACTTCCTATCTCCACTGACTGAATCATCTCATTTTGCCTCAAGATGCATTCATGTGAATGACATCATATTTTTACAAGTAGAACAATGTTTATTTAATCGTGTGCTGCTTATTTTATTGCTGGCATGAAGAAGGTTGACCAGTTTAATATTTTTTATTCACGTCCAAATTGTGTATGTTCATGCACTTTGATCTTTGTTTACATATTTCTTTCTTTAAATACAAGTGTACAGTATTTAGTGTGTTTTGGCTAAATGGTTTTACTGCAACAAAGGTCTTTTATCTGGCAGTCAGAGAATGTATACAGTGTCTGTCTGGACTTCAGAGTCACTGTTTCCAGATGCTTCCAAAGGTATGTGGATCAGAGTCTATTTTAGAAGTATCTGTGGAATTAAATTAGCTCATGAGGTTAGTGGATCCCCCCCTGGATGAACACAGCTCAATGAGCAAATCTGATCACTTTACACTTAATAAGATGACACAAATGTGTTTCTGTGTCTGTCTTTTTTGGGGTGGGGTTACTATAATATACTTTTTTAATTTGCATTCTCTCATTTTTTTTAGTAAATAAATAAATAAAAACAAACTTTGTTTATACCATATTTTCAAGATAAACTTTACTGCAAGTATGCAAGTGATAACTCGGTCAGAACATATAACTGCTTTGCTTTGTACTTTTTTCTAAAAACATTAAGTCTGGTCCTCTGGACATTCAAAAAATATATATATATAAAATTGTAGAAACATTTTGTCTTTCATCTGCAAGACTTCCTCAGTCTGAGATGCTGTATTCAGCTCAGTCTTATAAATAGCACCTTCTTATAGTGGATCAACCAGTTTGTTGCTGACAGCTGAAACTAGCTGCTCACATGATCAAGGAGGACCATCAGCCTAAAGATGGATCGTTAGCACCATGATGGTTGTTTGCTATTCACAGAGGGCTGAGTGATATAGCAATAACAGCGTTGTATAAGGGGGACAGTTGAACCTGGAGGCCTCCACCCCTGTTTAATGATGGACTTTTTTTTTTAAATGTCCAGAGGACCAAACTTTAATTTTGTAGATTTTTCTATCTGGATTATTAAGCATGCATCAGGATATTTTTACTTTTTTGTTTGTGAGAAGGTCTGAATGAAGTTTAAAATGTAAAATATAGGAGTTATTTTACTTTTAAATGTACTTTTTTCTTTTTCTTCTTGATCTGTTACATACCTCTTTTATTTAAATATGTTTCTTGGACAGCTATAAAGCAGAGACAAGTATAAATGAAGACAGATCTGGATCATAAAACCAAGGAAATTTTTTTTGTATGTTTTTAGTTAAAATTACACAATTGACATAATCTGTTGAATTCATCGTGCACACGCAGCTCATTTAAACGAAAGATGGTTTTATTCTTTGCTGTTGAAAAAACTTCCAGTAAAGAATATGTTTGTGAAAATGTTTATTTTTAGAAATGTGTTAAGTGCACAGACACAAGAATTCTCCCTCATGAATTATGAATGTATGCTGCTGAAATAAAACCTTCTCAGCAGAGCTGTGTGTGATGTTTTATTTCTTTATTTATTTTTCTTAACGATCAGCTGTAAATTACGCTCTGTACTGCAGAGCACACAGGATGGTGGAGAGGACAATGCATGATGGTTAGCTAAGGATGAGGATAAGATCTCTTTTTTCTTTCTTTCTTATTTTTCTTCTCGTTCCAGCATTTCTGTGCCTGAATCTAGGAGGCAGTACTTGTAGTGATGCTGCAGCAAACAGCCTCACTTTTAAAACTGTCCAGCAGCAGCATGTGGAATGGTGGGGGCTTGTCCAGAGGAGGTGGGATCTGTCCTGTGTGTTGTCTGTCTGATTTTGAGAAGAGGGGCACAGCACAGTGAGAATGGAAAGATGCAAAGTGTTGCGCAGACCGGCACTGCAGACATGGAGCTCCGGCAGCACAACCTAAATAAATGAAATGTTCAAAAAGGCTGCAGCAGAAAGGACATCTGATAAGGTAAGACAGCTACGATCAGTAAAAATGTAAACATACTGTATCTGCATTATAATTCGAGGGAAAGTATGTCGCAAGACTTTCGAGTGTTGGGCAAATCATTCAGGATTATTTTCTTCCGTCCTACTAAAATTATTCATGATTTACTTCTTTTTTTAATTCCTCCCACGCAGTTGATCCCCTTCAATGCAAATGCTTTTAAAATGTACATTAAGTGTGGAATGTTTGCACTGATTGTGTCTAATACTCGATGTGTCCTTCATTCTCCTCCAGGTGTGACTCGAATGAAACCACAGGTTAGTTTGTGACTCAGTCCTCATGCGATTGAGCAACAATATTGCTGGTGAGTTTGCAGACTCTCACAATGGGATCCCTCTGGACCATCTTCCTCCTTCAACCTTCCTTATTGTCTTTATTACTTCACGCCGTCGCTTCAACTGGAGAAAATGCCATAGAGACACAAAAAGACACAGACAGAGAAACAAAGTTTCTTTCACAATCCTTATACAAACCTCAGGGATCAAATATGGCACATGTGAAGCCTATGTCTGGACGTGAGAACGTCAACTTCCTGGGTCAACCTTTGAGTTGGACCATCATGTCATCTGAGGATACGGACAGACAAGGTGTGCTTGGTGAATACAGCGAGGAGAGCACTGAGACGCCTCTTTCATATCTCGAAGGAGGAGGACTTCTATCAAAACGCACAAAGAGTGTGACCAAGGATGCTTCCATTGTGCAAACCACATGGTCTTCATCAGGGCATGTGCCACCAAATCCTACTCAAGAACAAACGTTTCATTTCTTGTCAGCCGAGAGCAGCACTGTATCTGTTCTGTTTCAGAGCAAAGAGAATGAACCAACATCCAACACATTACAAAAAAAGTTAAAGAGCCATGTACAGTTTCTTCTGCCTGGCTCACTTTCACCACACCAAGTTGACCAGAAGTCATCTTCTTTGGAGTCAGACGACCCCGGACTTCACCCTGAGCACTATTCTCCATCAGCAGGTGCGAACAGCTGGACTAAAGACATGAATGGATCTAAAGAGGAAAAACAAAACAGACCGGATGATGTCACTGATCATTCTTTACAAAGAGGAATTGTCAGCAAAGAGACGTCTACAGGTAAGAGTCTTATTTAGAGTTGAGAATAATGCTTTACACCAAATGTCACAATTGTTACAGTTTACACTTGATATTTATACTAGGGATGCACCGATCCACATTGCCCACTTCCAATCCAATACCGATACTTTGAAACTGGGTATCAATCGATACCGATACTTTTCCGATCCGATATCGTTCAAGTACACGACTATGTATAATGAAGATTTTGAACTGAGAACATTTATTTCAACACGGTGTGAGACATCCAATGAAGACTCTCTGAGCCTAACCACAGGAACCTCACAAATTTTAGCAGCTAACAGGAGGCATGTCTTCACCCCACACGTCCTTCTTACTCATGGTTCAGTTGGAAAACCTAAAAAAACGCTAAGCATGATGGGAAATACAACACAGCCACTCCATTAACCAGTAAGGCAGTGGCTGTGTTGTATTTCCCATCATGCTTAGCGTTTTTTTAGTTTTCAAAACTAAAATACTGCTAAGTATTATGGGAAAGACAACAAAATCCACTGCCTTACTGGGAGTTTATCAGCTAAGAGTCAAGTCTCACTTTAAGGACTTACACATGTGTCACTGCAGTGTTTGTGATACGTTGTATCACTCACTCCTCTCGTGGCCTCATCCCCTCTAAATCCTTCTGCTGCAGGCTCCTTATCTAACCTTTCGCTCTCTTGAAACATTTCATCCATATTGATGTCTATCACAAAAACCCACCTCCAAAGCTTAGAGGACAACATGGTGCACACGTGCACCCATACAAATATTTACTGTAAACACTCACAGTGACACTCACTTGTTAAAGTAGTGTTGCGTCCACAAACAAAGGGGGAGGTGGACTTTGACTGAGCTAGAAATATGTTCTTATTTCTGCTCCCGTGTGTCAGCTGGATCCATGTTAGCCATATCGGTGCGTAAAAAGGCAGAATATAATCAAAATATGCATGTCAAAAGATAAATGACACTAAAATAGTGTTTGACCATGTTTGTTTCAGTGTTTGTTTACATTTTGCTGACAAATAGGTTGCATTCTATTTCTAACCAATAAGATGGGCTCCAACATTCAAATACGTATAAAACGTACTCTGAACATGCTTTTATTACAAGAACAGGAGGTTTAAAATTATAACTGTCTATCCTATCACAGCTGACTACTTGTTTTAGTGCCTTGACAGATTTGAATAAATAAAATAGCACATGTTGGTCATACCTTGTAACTAACTACACCACCAAATGAACAGCAATCAGGTCAATACTGGCTAATCAACACACATCTCTCTCTCTCTCTCTCTTTCTCTCTCTCTTTCTCTCTCTCTCTTTCTCTCTCTCTTTCTCTCTCTCTCTCTCTCTTTCTCTCAGTCACGTTCACATGAACACACATGCATGCAACTCGTTCTTGCTCCCATTTCTCACTGTGTGACCCACTTAGAGCTTCCCAGTTGCAAAGCCAACTCTGTTTTATTATAGATTAACTTAGAGAGTGAATCCTGATCTTGTTTTCAGCGCTAACAGTTGCAGTTATAATGGAGCTTTGCTTACGTTGGACTGGTTTGTGAATTTTATGGGTGAAATTATTATTTAGGCTTGTAATCAAGAGTACGTTGTAACAATGGTAGTAAAATAAGGTTGTGTTTTTTTTATGATTATGGTGTCAGCCTCCCCACCATCACAGACATCTACACCTCCAGATGCAGGAAGAGAGCCACCTGCATCATTAAGGACCCCACTCACCCAGCACACACACTTTTTGTCCTGCTTCACTTAGGCAGAAGGTTGTGGAGCATTAAGTGTAGAACTATAAACTGAGGAACAGCTTCTACCCCGAGGCTGTCAGACTCATGAATATCTAAACAGGATAATCACTGTGAAACAAAATCTCTGTAATGCCACTTTAATTGGTGACATGTGGCTTATCTGTGGGGCTGATTATCCATGCTGCTGATGCTACTCACTACAGACTATGTTTGGGAAGCCGCTATTATTTTACATTATTAGTGTTTAGATCTTTTAACATATCGTTTAGAGTCTAGACCGGGGGTCTGCAACCTGTGGCTCTAGAGCCACATGCAGCTCTTTGGTCCCTTTGCAGTGGCTCTTTAAAACTTTGACCAGAACTGACATAAAACTGAAATTAATTGGTTGTTATAAAAACAACAACAAAAAAGCTATATCAATAGTTTCATATTTCAGTTTTTTTTTTCTTCCTTTGGTCATTTCTTTTGCAAATGTGTGAATACTAGAACTGATGTGAGAAGCGAAACATGTTCATTTTAACTTTATGCTTTATTTCTATACTTAATTATTTTGTCCACAATATTAAAAAAATCACAGGTCTGCATAGTTTTTTTAATATAATTGGTAAAAAATACATTGTTTTTCCCTCTTTTCCCCTCCTTTTTATAAGAATCTGTTTTTGTTGTTGTTTTGTTTTAACATCATTGAATGTTAAAAAAAAATCATTATATAGTTTTAGCTTTTTAATGTGTGGCCCCTAGCTGGCCACAAAACCCCCCTCCAACAAAGCGGCCCATGGGCCACCAATTGATAACTACCGGTACAGTTGTAGCGGCTCTGGCCACGTTTAATTTAGTGAACAAAGGTGCAAAAATGGCTCTTTTGGTCGTGAAGGTTGCAGACCCCTGGTACTCTAAACGAAAAGATTTACACCAAGACATACTCTAAACTTTAGAGTATATCTTAGCATATACAGTATATTAGTGTATATCTTAGATCCTTATATACAGTTTTTTATACTTTATATTTTATACTTTATATTTTGCTATTTTGGGGTGTAACTGGGACCTTGAGTACAATTTCGTTCCATCTCCCATACCACGTGATGCAAATGACAACAAAGAACCTTGAACCTTGAACCTTGTATTTTTAGTACAGTTAGCAAATATTTTTCATGCTAATATGCTTTTAAAACTGATGTTCTGTAAAGAACATTCTTGTTTAGTGTCCCTATGTATGCTCAATAGTCCAGGTAGATAAATATTCAAAAGACTTCAGTCTGAAGTCTTTTGGATAAAAGACAAAACCTTTAAACAAAGAAGACTCCGTCCTTAGGATCTGACTCAACCTTGTTAGATTCTTGTGTAGTTTACAAAGCTATAATCTTTTACTTCTTGCCTATTGATTATTTTTGTATTTCATTACTTTCTGGCATAAACAATATAAATATGAAAATGTCTGACACTATCTTGATATGATTGCTTTACAGATGAGCCCAGGACAGGCAGCCTGAACGACTCCAAAACCAGTGGCACATTTTTGCCAGGGGGTAGTATGGACCTGCTCACCACACCCTGCAAAACACCAGATGACACCTGGACTCCCACTTACCCAGATGATCTTACATCCAGCGAGCCCCTTCGGCCCTTTCTGACACTCAACCCTGGCCTCCTCATCCCCCTGTATTCAGACTGGAACTCTGCACTTGGCACATGGGGATTTGCGTGGGAAGCCCACATCTACGGCCTGGGAGCAGTCTTCAGTCTGTTTGGCCTAATCTCTGTAATCTGCCTGCTAGGTTTGCCCATTCGATGTCCTCCTGGATTTCCCTATTTCACAATGTTGCACTTTTTCATCCTGACATTTGCTGGGATCCAGGCCTTCAATTTGGTCTATGATGCTTACAATTCTCAAGATCGTCTCCCTCCGCTGGTGACTCAGCTGCTCTCTGAACTGCCATTGCCATGTTTGATATCAGCGTTTTCCCTAGCCTTCCTTCTTCTTTCCTTGAACTCACGCAACCATCTCTCACTTCCTCTTGCTATTTCTACCTCATTTTCAGCTTTGCCCAACCCTTGCATTTTACTATGCATGTGTTCATTTCATTTTTTAATCTCTCTAGGGTGTGTTGGCCTCCTTCACCTTTTCCACAATCTTCCTACTGTGATCCTTCTATTCCCCCAGGGTGTGTTTGTCTGCTTCACAATCTTTCTGTCATGCTCCTACCTGATCTTCTACTGCTTAAGACTAGTGAACTCTAAACATATTTACAGGCTGAATGACAGTGGAGAGACTGGAGGATCCCCTGAACTTACACGACCTTCATTTTGTCCCTTTTCCAAAGTGGAGGACTGGGAAAGGGCAGCAGGAGCTGGACTAGGAAGTTCAGTCTGTTTGCTGGGATGTGGAGGTCTTCAACTTTATGGGATACTACATGTTCTTGGTTTTGGAGGGGTGGATGGCTATGGGTTCCAGCCCTGGCCCTGGTGGGGTTACCAGATAGGGTGTAGATTCTGTGAGATTGGTGTGTGTCTAGGTTTGTCTATTATTGGCTCACATCCTGTTTTCTGTAAAAACAGCTCCTCCATCAGGACCTTAACCAACCCCAGACCAGGATCTTGGTCTCGTCTTTTCTGCAGTTCCCCTTTACGAGAGCTCAATGTAACTTCTCAAGATGGGACTAATTCTCGTGTTCTCTCCTCTCACGAGTCCTGGACCCAAAGTCAGCAAGGACAACCAGTGGTCTTTGATGGTGTCACTAAGAGACAGTCAGATGTGCTTCCTCTTTGTGCAGTGGAAAACCCTCCTATAAATGGAGTAAACAATGTCAAGAAGCTAAGCCCAAATCAAAGTACTTTTCCTCTCCTCATACCGCTACAACCCCAGGACAAACCTAAAAACACAGATGGGTCTCAGCAATCATCTCTGGAGAGTGTAGGTGCAGGGACTGACTCAACCGGTGACCTGCGACCTCCATCTCCTATAGACTTGTCTCGCAGTATTGACCAAGCTCTATTCAGTGACTCTTTATTCTCTGACAGTATGTTTGGTCCACAGAGATTGTTCCATGGGTCCTCTAGTGTTTCTTTGAGCTCTCTTAACCAATGTAGATTGAATCAAGGACCCTGCTCAGTTGAAGATAACATTTACCGAACCTCCTCTTGTGGAAAAGTGGATCAAGAAAAAGCTCTGTCAAATTCCAGAGCTTCCCAGCCATGTGGCATTTTGACATCTTGCAGTCATGCAGCACCAAAACAAAAGGACTGGAAGGGGAGCATTACTGGCTCCACACAGGGTTTGTGCAGTTATCCCAAAGAAATGGGAAAGTTACGTTCAAATTCTTGGACTAACAGGGGACAAAACTTTGCACCAAGCAACTTGCCAAGAGCAATCACCCACTTGTCTCATCACAAGCGATACCGAACACTGAGCCTGGCCTCCCAGAAGAGTCGGGGCTCTGGTCGATTAGCAGGGACTAAACAACTAAGTGAAAGCAAGCAGCTGGAATGGGATACAGCTGTACAAGCAGAGTTTGTTGATGTGTGCAGACAAATTGATGCCCTGAGTGTTTGCAGTGACACAATTGAATTGTAAGAAGCTTTAAAATGTTCAGAAGCTTGTTTTGATCAGACTACTTAATGCAGGAATTACATCATAGAGAAGACAACTATCACCAGATGTAAAGAAAGGACATTTTGTAAAACTAATACAGTATGACCTAATATTTTTCTGTAAATACTGGTTAGCCATTTTTCACTTCATTCCTGTGATTCATGGTTCAAACCTGGACTTCACTGTGCTGGTATCTCTTTTGGATGTATTTTAGAATAGGTCTAATTGATTTCAAAAAGTTGTTTAAGATAAGATTAATAGCATATGACTTTACTGTTGGTGATAATTTGTTGGTCACAAAATTCAAGAAAATGTTAGCCAAGAGTATATTTTCTATTGGGATTATAAAAGAAACTTGCTCATAGAAGACTCCCAAACTAAGGTTACTGAAAAAGTGTTTACCTAAAAGTTTAAAATTAAATAATATTTTTTTTAGATTATTTAAAATATTTATTACAAAATTATTTCCTGAAAAACAAATGTTCCTGACTTTTATCTATCATAATTAATTCTTTATTGGAGATTGAAACATTGTCCAAAATGGCAGCCTGTAAATATTTATTGCAACCATATTCCCCTTTTTATTTTATTAGATTGTCAATTTGAAAAATAGCATATTAATAAATAAATGAATAAACAAAACCATTTAGCCCAAGACATTTTTTAAAACAGTCAGTAATTCAATAATGCATTGAGATCTGAAAGTTTTTTTTTGTAAATTTACAATTCTTTTCATATAGAGCACTTTCAATGGCAGAAATGGCAAAGAAGCTTTATTGCAGAATAGATAGTCCACTTATGTTGTTCTTTTTCATTTTTGTTCATTTGCTTGCTTTTTTCAAAACCTCCTTTCAGACTGACTTAAAGTTGTTTAAATGTCCTTTGATGTTTTTTCTACAACTGACCTGCACTTTCACCAACAGTTTGTATTAGTGCCACATCGAATAGATATAGTGACAGTTTATATTGTAAAAAGTAATAATGTATTTACGATTGTTATAAAAAACTATTGTTTTTTCCAACATGCTTATTTAGTAGTTTGTCAAACATTTTATTTTATAAAACTAAAATTATGAGAAAAAACAATACCAGTACTTGTCTCCAGTTAGTTTTTATGTTTTATTTTTCAAATGATGAGGCATTTTGACATCATATATCTATTGCTGTTATCAAAGTTAAAGGTTATAATTTAAGAAAATTGGCTCAATACCATGCACTGATCCATTACATCTTCTATTTTTTTTATTGAAATACCATCACATTTTTAAACAGTGCATGATCAAACTTACATCTTAACCCAAATATTGACTAGAATCTTTCAGAAAAATAAAGTCCACCAAAATCCAGTAACAAAAAGTCCCATGTTTTTTATTTCTAGAAATACTGTACAATACAAACTTAAAACAATGTCTTACTCTTTTCATAAAAATATTTTTCTCAATGCTATTTACAGCAAATATGTTTAAATGATTTGAGGGAAAACATAATTAAATGTGTGCTACTAACAGAACCTAGCCAAATTTGTCATACAGACACAGGACTTAATGAACTGAACGTGACAAAATATAATGCAAAACTAAAATAAATAGTTTAACTTTTACAGATTCACAAGTGTTATTTTCAAGATCTAAAGAACAAAACTGGTTCTAATAGGTCCAAAGACGTATTTAAAGTTGACCACTTTTTTAAATATATTTTTTAAGATTTATTAATCCTATTTATGTGACTTTGTATTTATTTCAAGGTATGAAGCTGAAAAGACAACCACCTGAATATTTATATGTTTGTTATGTTAATAATGATATTTAGCTACGTGAATAAATTGATGAATAATATACACTGACACGTTTTTTCAGTGTTTCCTTTTTACACTGAACACATCAACACAGTGTTGACAGTTTTTCATGTATTGGTATTTCAAACACATACCTTAACTTTCTAACCGCACACAGTTTATTCAATTAAAGTCTTGTACCTCTCATCCACCCGCTCTGTTTCGGTGTTCCACAAGTTTCTGTCCTCAGCCTTTCCATTTTATCATTTATTTTTTCCACTTGGCAATATCTTTTGAAAACACAATATCCAATTCCACTGTTACGTGGATGACACCCAACTCTTATCTGTCCACCACCCCTACCTCCAATCTACCACCTCACTCTTTGACTGCCTTTATGATGATGATCAGATCTTGGTTCACCAGCAAATTCCTCAAACCAAACAAGGACAAAACAGAACTTCGCATTGGCACTAAATCCCCCCTTGCAAAAACCAGCAACTTTTCAACATACATAACAGCACCTCAGTTTACCCCTCCCCAGGTTAACAGTCCAGCTGTCATCCTAGACAATCATTTTAAATCCCATATACATAACATCACCCATCTCCGTCAATCCCAATAACTTTGTTCAGTCTTTGGTCACATCCTGTCTAGACTAGATTACCGTAACGCTTCTTTTTGGTCTACCTATAAAATCCATCCATAAACTCCAGCTGGTCCAGGGGCCTCATGTATCAACCGTGCGTGCGCACAAAAAACTTGCTTACGTCACTATCCACGCAAAACCCCGTATGTATCAAAACTGAACTGAACGTGAATATGTGCGCATCCAGGTACATTTCCACGCCAGCTCCCCTGTTGGCGTACGCACGTTTCTGTGGTTCTTGTTCCTTTGGCGACACTTACAGGTGATTCAGAGAAACTGAAGCCCCACAGTCTGTGGTTGACTTTAAGAGCGGCTTGAAGACCTTTCTTTTCAACCGAGCATACTCTACTCCTCATGATTCTACTTTTGATCATAGCTGATACTGTTGTTGATTTTAATTGTTTTATTATTTGTTTTATTGACATTTAATTCTGTTGCACCTTGTAGCACTTTGAGATTTCCATTAATGAAAAGTGCGTTATAAATTGAATTCATTATTATTATTATTATTATTATTATTATTATTATTATTATTATTAACTGTTCATGATGTGAAAATGATTAATATTCCCATCAAACACACGATTAACAAGTATTACATCCACATGACGCAGTTAAATAAAGCACGCGCAAAGTTGTGCCAAAAATAAATTTAACAGGAACGGATTCATTCAGCCTTACTGGAGGATATAATAAATACGTAGTGTAACACGCAGAGCATTTATTTATAAACAGATATAATTTTCTGATCTAGGATATGGCTTATCAGCCGTTTCCAGAAATAATCATTTTTCAGTTTGGCACTGCTGCGCTCTGGAGCAACAGGAGCCGTGCATCACGCACATCAGAAGCAGCGATCAAACTGTTCCCGAGCTATGAGGGAGCTGCAGGCCGATCAGGGCAGTCCAGTCCACACAAAGCCTGATCAATGGAATGTCTCATCTATATGATTCCAAAGGCTGAGTGGTCGCGCTTTGGAGCGCGCGCGCACCCTCGCCGGTTACACGGCAGCTGGAGGTGATTCATGATCTGCGTTTATTGTAGATTTCTCCAAAATGACACGTGAAAGTACACCATATATAACTTGTTGGAGAGTAAAGGCTTCACAGACAAACAGATTGCGCACAAGGCTGTGGCGCGCGCAGCGTTTGGAGACTCCAACATCACGTCATGTCATGAAAACTCTCCACTGAGACGCACAGACCCGTTTCTTCATGTCATCTATTAAATAAACAAAGATCTATGTTCTACCAAACATCTAAGTTCCTCTGTGTTTACAGTAATTATGGTAATAAACTCGTGCGCAAAGTTAATATTTTCACTCAGAATGAATGGATGAGCCGTTGCGCACCAAAGCAGGGTGCGCGCACACACAAATACCGACACACAATCACTCGTTCTTTGCGTGATGAACACATTTTATTACTATTCTTACTTAGGATTATTTTCCTCACTCATATTATATTAAATTCATTATTTTCCTGAATCTAGAAATGATTTCTGATCGCGCAGGGATCAAACAAACATGTCCTTCACACATGCAGGAAGTAATTTGCATCTGTTTAACATATGTAAATGAAGGCGTGTCAGGGGAGGTGTCTCACGTGCGCTCAGTTCCACGTTGATTGTGATGTACAAAAGGAATGTGCGTGGATTCCGGTGTACGCACAGTTTGATACATCTGGATTTTTTTGTGCGTACACACTTTTCTGGATTTGACCGTACGTCACTTTTCAGTAGGAAATCCACGCAAGTCTTTGTACATGAGGCCAGAACTCTACCAGTTGCATCATTTCCAGAGCCCCTTCCAACTTGTCTTGAAGCATGGCTCCCCATTAAATATTGCATTTCTTACAAAATCCTGCTCCTCACCTTCAAAGCCCTCAACAACCTCACCCCTCATTATCTCACAGAACTTCTCCACATTCACACACTACACTCTCAGATCCTCCTCCACCCAACCACCTGCTCGTCCTTTCACTATGGGCTCACGGGCGTTCAGTCACTCAGCACGCCACCTGTAGAACTATCAGAAACTCCCCCTCAATCTCCATTTTCAAATCCCAAATCAAAACTCTTTGAACAGGCTTACTCACTTTCACCTCCTTATCACACTACAAATGACAAATATTTAAATTCTGTTATGTATGTTTATGTTGTTATTTTTCATTTGTTGTTTTAATTTTTGTCTTTACTGCATTTTATATTGTATTTTATTATGCGTGTCCTTGAGTGCCATGAAAGGAGTCTTCAAATAAAATGTATTATTGTTGTTGTTATTATTGTTGTTATTATTATTATTATTATTATTATTAGTTGGTAGAGCTGCTGCCTCTCAGCGAGAAGGTTGCTGGATCAAATCCCGGCTTGGGGCCTTTCTGGGTGGAGTTTGCATGTTCTCTCCGTGCATGTGCGGGTTTTCTCTGTGTACTCCAGTTTCCTCCCACAGACCAAAAACATGCACGTTAGACTGATTGGTAACTCTAAATTGTCTCTAGGTGTGAGTGAGAGAGTGAATGTTTGTTTGTCTTGTTTGTCTCTATGTGTTCCTGTGATGGACTGGAGACCTGTCCAGAGTGTCCCCCGCCTCTCGCACAGTGACTGCTGGACATGGGCAGTGACCCCCGGGACCCAGAAAGGGAAGAAGAGAGTAAAGATAATGGAAGGATGGATTATTAACAAAGGGAATTAAGAGAATTTTAAACTGTGATTGTTCAGTGTTGCCTCATGAACACTTTATTTCAGAAGTGTGAACTTTGGTTGATCAACTTTGGTTTCTTCTGCAACAGTGCAGCAAAGAGCTCTCTGATACGCAGTATGTACCGGTATATATCTACACAGAAATGATCAGTTCTATGACAATGACTGCTATCATTACAAACATTAATTGTAATATTGACTTCTAGATTTTCAATTTGTAAGCCTTGTGTTGTTAAATAAAATGAACAGTTTTTATTGTACCTTGTGTCGTATACTAGATCAGACACGTTGCTTATTGAAATGACCCAGCAAAATAAAGCAGACAAATTTTCAAGTTTTTGCTAGTGGAAAAAAGGGAATAAACATTTCATATGCTAATATTACTATTCATTAATCCGTACTTCAGTTATTATTTAATTTGATGTAAAATGTTTAGAAGTAATGGTTCTGATCACACACGTCCATTGCATCTGCTCGTAGCAGCCGGGGATGGGACATTAGGTCCGGATCGTGTGTTTCCTCTTCCTCCTCCTGCTTCACAAAAGTCGCTTCTTGCAACTGCAGTTGGAACATATAGGAAACAATAAAAATGTTTACAAATCATTGAACTCCCAAAAACAGTGGTCTTTAGTGGCGATGAATCAAAGAATGGAGACAATGACTGCATGAATGTACTCACATGGCACAAAAGAATATCTAAGCATGAGTGAGAAAAGAAAAACAAGAAGAGTTTTGATGCTCTGAACAACAAGTGTAAATGAGTTTTACATTTGTTTTACTCTAACTAAATAGGCAAGAGGAAACAGGAGATGACAGCCCTCACTAAATGACTAACAGAATTTACATGAAATGTAAAATGTAAGAAGAGAAAAAGAGAGAAATGAGACTTATGGCACAGAAGGTAAAAAGGTCATGCATACGAGTGGAGGCCATGAACTCCCCCCTCCATCTGGGCAGACATGGTTCTCTTCTCAAACTTTAACTCGCCTGAGTACATCATGGACCTGAGAACAACAGACTTCTTAAAATCCCTACAATAATAATAATTTTAAAAAAGTAAACATATTGACACACTAACCTCAAGATGGACAAGCTCTTGGCTCCGATGTCCTGGCAGCCATGTTGGATCCCAGCAATGAGGTAAGGAACAAACTTCTGAATGGAGCCTTTATCTTGTACTGACCCTGAGACTCCCTGAGCCACCTTTAACTTGTCACCCTCACTGGACAAATAAATCCAAGTAGAGCAAGAGATGAACATTTTACAGAAGTTCACTATGCTTATGTCAGATTTTGAAGAGATGGAATATTGTGTGTCCATACTTATACCTAAAATAACGCTTTTGACTGTTGTTCTTCTCCATCGCATCCAAGGAGCCCATTCCTCTGTACTTTTTAAGGCGCACGCCATCTGAAAAGAAATATTCTCCCGGAGCCTCAGTGGTCGCTGCTAGCAAAGACCCCATCATCACTGAAGAAAAGTATTTTTAAATATGTATTATATGTTTGCAAATTAAACAAAATATGTAAAAAGAAAAAAGAAAGCAAGAATATATAGGGATGGAACTATGCTAGGTTTTGTTCTGAAAAGGTAGTTGAAAGATAATTTATCTAGAACAGCGGGCTGCAAGCTTTATGATCAGAAGAGCCATTTTTACACCTTCATTCACCAAATTAAATGTGTTCAGAGCCACAACAATCTGCTATAACTGTGGTTATCAACTGATGGCCCATGGGCCACTTTAGGTTTGTTAGAGGAGTCTTTTATAGCAGTAAGGGTGGGGGGACATTAAAAAGCTAAAAATACGAAATGATTTTTAACATTTATTGATAATTTTACAATTTAAGATAAATGAAAAGACCAGATTCTTGTAGGGGGGGTGGGGTTAGATAAAAAAAACTATAAGCTGTGCAGACCTATGTGATTTTTTTTATTGTGGAAAATTAATTAAGTATAGAAATAGAGCAAAAATTGATTATTTGCAGGAATGACAGCAGCTGAAAGTCATGTTTTTGTTGTTTGTTTAACCAATAAAATTCAATTTATGTCAGTTTTGGTCAAAGCTTGAAAGAGCCTCTGCGGAGGGACCAAGGAGCCACATGTGGCTCCAGAGCCGCAGCTTGCAGACCCCTGATCTAGAAAGACACATTTTTTATAATCCAAACATAAAGAGCAAATACTGAAGATTCCCTACCTGTCGAAGCTCCCAGAGCGAGAGCTTTGACCACGTGCCCCACAGTCTGAATGCCTCCATCAGCAACGACTGGGACTCCGAAACGTCTGGCATACTCTGCAACCTTGTACACAGCTGTACCTTGGGGGCGTCCACATGCCATCACTAAAGGACAAAAATGAAACATCTGCTTCTTCCTGCACAAGCTGGATTGTTGGATATCCAAAACTGTGCAAGCTGGCATCCAGCACTGCGTTCTGTACCTTCCTGAGTGATGCAGATTGAGCCACAGCCCATGCCGACCCTCAAAGCATCCACACCAGCATCGATGAGGTTTTTAGCCTGTGCAGCTGTCACCACTAGAGAGAGACAGAGGCATGGAAAACAGCTGGTTGACTAAGAAGATGATCAAATGGGATGTAAAATAAATGTGCAAGATAAATGTGATAACATTTTTGTAAGAAAAGGTGGACAGACCATTTCCTCCCACCACTTGTAGATCAGGATACTTTGATTTCATGTAGTTTATCATGTTGATTTGATACACTGAGTTTCCCTGGGAAGAGTCCTGAAAACAATTCAATTGATTTAGAAAGGGTTTAAGGCAGAGGTTCACATTTGTAACGCATTAAACGAGTCGACTAAAGTGGGAAAAAGCACAAAGCTATTGCAAATTTTGTTCCAAATAAAATAAAATAAACCGGTATTTGAGGGTTTTTTAGCCTTTGGGTCATGACAATAAAATCAATAGTGACTTTTCATGAGTATAACATTCATTTCACAGCATAAACTTTCATAAGCCAAAAAAGTAGACAATAGACTGCAAGTGCTTTACATTTTGGACATTTGAATCTCAGACAAAGGTAATTTACTGAAATGGCAAATGTCACAGTTGATATAACAATTTATTATGGTAAATGGTAATGGTAAATGGAGCTTATTTATATAGCGCTTTCCAGCCCCCTGTGAGGGACCCCAAAGCGCTTTACAATACCAACCATCCACCCATTCATACACACATTCATACACCGGTAGCGGCGACTGCCATGCAAGGCGCCTTCCAGTCCTACCGGGAGCAACTCGGGGTTAAGCGTCTTGCCCAGGGACACAACGACACATGGTGTGAGGAACCGGGATTCGAACCTCCAACCTTCCGATCGGGGGACGACTGTATTAGGCTAACAACACTCAAAGGGGTTTGGTGTGTAACCTAAATCTGGTCAGGGTTATTGCAAATATTTTGTTTAAAAACAACAACACATATAAACAGTTATACAAACAATATTTCTTATTATATACTTGTATAAAACCTTCTGGTCTCTATTTTATTTAACTATAGCAAATTTCTAAATGCTCTATGACCTATGCTTCATCTAAATAAATAAATTGTAAAACTGTAACTAATATAATGAACTAAATTTTTTTCATCGCCTAAGATTTAGTTTTGCAATCACTTCCTCATTTTCAGCACAAGGTTGAAATTGGCTATTCAGAAAATGAGCAAAACCCATTTTTAGAACAGCTGACGAGCTCAAACAGACTGCAGAGAAACTTAGGGCTTAAAATTCAGCAAAACGTCTGACTATAGGCCAAACCTTTTAGGATAAAATGGTAAAACAAGAAGTTAATTGTTACATTATCACCTGAATGTAAAATATCTCTAGCTTGGAGTTTCACTACATGCAGCCAGTTGTTGTACAGCAACAAAAACTGACCAGGACTACCACGTCCACCCCAGCCTGGATGAGAAGGTCCAGTCTGAATTTGTCGTCCTCCCTGGTACCGATTGCAGCGCCACACAACAGCTGTTTGCGGGAGTCTTTGGAAGCCAGAGGGTAATCTCTGTTCTTCTTCAAGTCAGTTCGGGCAATAATGGCAACCAGCTCATCGTTGTCATTAACAATGGGGAGTTTTCCTAAGCAAACAAAATGTAAAATGAGTAAGAAGTGAAACAAACTCTGTCTGAATGCCCCGGCCTTTGGGATTTACCCTTTTTGCTTCTTTGCAGTATCTCATTCGCCTCTTTTAGTGTAACTCCAGCGGGCGCAACAACCAGGTCTTCTCTTTTTGTCATGACCTGGATCAAAAAAATCAACTGTGGATTGTCTGTTTTCTAAACCAACTGGTTCAGATGAGATTATGATTTCCATTACTTTAGCTCTCACAAGCATGTCATGTTTAGAAAACCATTAGTGTCACACACTTCTTCCAGATGTTTGTCATAGTCCTTCTCAGACAAAAAGTCTATATCTCTGGACGTCACTATGCCGACCAGCTTGCTGCCCATCTTCCCCGTCTCTGTCACTGGGATCCCAGAGAAACCGTGTCGTCTTTTAGCTTCAAACACATCGCCAACTGTGTGACAAGGACTCATCACCACCGGATCTGTGATGAAGCCCTGCTCGAATTTCTGACAAAAACAATAACAAACAAACAAAAAAGTTGTGACAAGGCTTTTTAACCCAAACAAAAGAAGCCCAGTGCTTCAGTGATGATCTATATTGTGTCTTACCTTGACTTTCCGGACCTCATTGGCCTGGAAGTCAGCAGTGCAGTTATGATGGATTATCCCAATCCCACCCATCAGCTGAAATCAGACCCATGGAAAGAGAGGAACATAAATCATGTTGTTTCCAAAACTTGTAGTTCAAAATAATGTTTAATGAGTGAATATTAAGGAATAATGTATGTTTGTTTGTACTCACTGCCATGGCAATAGCCATGGATGACTCTGTGACTGTATCCATGGGAGACGAAATGAGCGGCGTCTTCAGGGTGATTTTTCTTGTCAGTGCAGATGTCAAGTCCTTTAGAACAGGATACATTCATGAACAATGATGTTAGCCTCACACTAAACAAAATTTCAATTTTAAAAAGTACTACCACGTGTGCTGAATGAATGAATAATGTCACTGCAAAGTAATATACTGTATATATTTGTATTTATTTTTTGTTGCAAATAAACCTAAAAATAAGTGTTGGCTGATTAGAGACCTGCTGTATTCACCTGTTGAGTGTGAATGACGCAGGTGTGTGTTGATCTGTTTTGAACAGCTGCTAACAAGCAACCAGTGACCCAGGATATAAATTAATTTACTGTCCCATAAGAGTTTAAAATTAGAACAAAGCAAAAAAAAAAGTGTTTATACACTGTTTTTAAATTTTTTTAATCTATTTTTTTAATAAATACATAATAATAAAAATCTTAAAGGTTCAGTATGCAGTTTCTGTAGAACTGCAGCACTTAGAAAAAATTTCAACAGGCAAAGCATTCTGATCCCTCCCCCTCAGAGCCATATATGGCTCTGCTCTCCCATGGTCTGTTGGAATTCAAATTCAAGCTCTGTTTTTATTGGCTGATTCAAATTCAAGCTCTGTTTTTATTGGCTGGTTACAAACTCTGTTTTTATTGGCTGGAAAATGGCGGGTCACCTTTTCTTTTTAGAAATGCTTATTTACCACCTGGAGAAGCAAGGGGACAATATTTTTTTTTTTTTTTTTCAGAGATTACCTGGCTAACATCAGTCTGTCAGGAGGTAGTGACAGAGTGAAGAAATATGTTTATAAAAAAAGCTACATACTGAAGCTTTAA
>JBBPBX010000831.1:0-41183 GCA_038048925.1 Garcialebias charrua
TATATAGGCGTTTTAAACCCTTCCCACACTCCAATGTTTCTAAATTCTAAATATCTAAAAGAGACAGAATGTCATGATTTCCCTCTATGTGCCTCCACTTCTCTCAGCCACCTGCAAGCGCTCTCGGTCACACCCACATCTCTGCTCTGTATGCAGATCAGCTGATCAGCTGTAGGAGGAAGTTTATTCTGCAGTAAGGGCTGCACAGAGGCACAGGAGGAAGCTTTTTCTGCAGTTCTGGGCTGCATAAATGTGTAGCAGGTGCTAAATAATTTAAAATAATTTATTTTAAATAAAAATGTCATGACAATCGTGCGGCTCATCCATCAATCAGCCAGTTGTGTGTCATGTCCAATCTTATTTTGAAAAACCGCGATAGAGCGAATCTGCAAGAAACGAACCGCAAAGTAGCGAGGGAGTACTGTACATAGTAGCAATTAGTGTAAAGTTGTAAAAAGTAACAAAAAACTTATAAAACAACCTAAAACCAAGTTTTATGTACAGTAGATCCATTTTAATTATCATCTTTCATTTTAACAAGTAATTTACTTCATCTTTAATGACCGCTCCATCAGATTCAAATCTGGCTACAGTATATTGAGCTGGAATATAATTTGATTAAACTGTAATGTACGTGCCCGTTTTTAATCTGGTGCATACATTCCCATTCAATCATTCCCAGGAAGGGAAGAGAGGTGATTGGAGCAGAACTGAATGGACAAGTTGGTGAAGGAAACAGAAGGAATGAGGAAGTGATGAGTGCACTTGGTTTCAAGGAAAGAAACCAGGAAAAACAGATGGTGGTGGATTTTGCCAAGAGAAATGAAATGGCTGTAGTCAACATATATTTCCAAAAGAAGGATGAACATAGGAACCTATGAGTGGAAGAAGGAGTATGCAGGTAGACTACATTCTGTGTAGAAGAGAACACCTGAGGGAGAATGGGGATTGTAAGTTTGTGGCAGGGGAGAGTGTAGCCAGACAGCATCAGATGGTTTTGTGCAGGGATATTCATTCATTCAACCTTTATTTAGGCAGGTTAATCCCATTGAGCCTCAAGGACTCATTTACAAGAGAGACCTGGCTACAAACAAAGAATGATGACAACAGCAACAGTAGATTTTCCTTGGACAATCAAAGATAGACAATCATAAGAGAGGCATACATTTTTTTTAAATATTTTTAACAAGTTAAAATAAAGATATCAAAGTAGAAAAACGGACAGATTGTAAGGCAGATGTAGAAAATCTAAAACAGGAACATGCCTGCATTGGTTTTTGCCAGGATTCCAACAGATTCTTAAAACCATTTAGAGAAGTCAAGGTCGAGAGCTTCAGATCTTTTTGTAAGATATTCTAGGAAGCAGGAGCGGTGTAGGAGAAGGCCCTTTTGCCAAGCTCAGTTCTCACTGACAGAATACTGCAGGTAATCATGTCCTGAGAGTGCACGCTGTAGCTGCACTCACGCAAAGACATGTAGGAGGAGATGCATGAAGGCAGTAGACCAAGAAGTGATTCCATCCATCCATCCATCCATCTTCTTCCGCTTATCCGGGGTCGGGTCGCGGGGGTAGCAGCCTAAGTAGGGAGGCCCAGACTTCCCTCTCCCCAGCCACTTGGAGCAGCTCCTCCGGGGGAATCCCAAGGCGTTCCCAGGCCAGCCGAGAAACATAGTCCCTCCAGCGTGTCCTGGGTCTTCCTCTGGGTCTCCTCCCGGTGGGACATGCCCGGAACACCTCACCAGGGAGGCGTCCAGGAGGCATCCTAACCAGATGCCCGAGCCACCTCAACTGGCTCCTCTCGATGTGGAGAAGAAGTGATTTAAAGATGAATATGTACCAGTGGAAGAGTCTGTGTGAGGTAAATGATGTCCAGTTAACCAGTGAATACAGGGTGCAGTGATGGGTACGATAATCACAGCCAGTTATGAATCTTAGTGCACCATGGTAGACAGCATCCAACATCTGCAGGGTGCTTGTAGGAGCATTCATGTAGATAATGTCACCGTAATCAATGGAGGGAAGGAAAGTCACAGATACAAGGTGTCAGTGTTAGACAGGATCTGTTTCTGAAAAAGAAGCCCAGTTTAACTTTCAGTTTCCTTACTAGGTTTTCCACGTGGAGTTTAAAAGAGAGATGCGAATCGACCAGGATACCCAAATATTTATAGGAATCAACAAAATCAATAGGGACACCATTTGAGGATAAAATCAGAGGAAGAACTGCTGAGACCGACTTCCTATTTGAAAAAAGCATCAAGGGGGATGTACAGAGTTGTAGCAACTACAGCCACATCTTAAAGATCTGGGAGAGAGTTGTGTAAGCTAAACTTAGATGAGAGGTGACAATTTATGAGCAGCAGTATGGCTTCATGCTGAGACAAAGCACCACAGATGCCAGCTTTGCTTTGAGGATGCTGATGGAGAAATACAGAGAGGGTCATTGTGTCTTGATAGATAAAAAAAAACAAAAAACATTTATGACAGGGTGCCGAGGGAGGAGGTGTGATATTACATGAGGAAATCTGGAGTTGTAGAGAAATATGTTGGACAGGTACAGGACATGCATGATGACAAAAGGACAGTGGTGAGATGTACCGGTACTATAGGGGTGACAGATAGCTTCGAGGTGGAGTGGGGATTGCATCAAGAATCATCTCTAAGCCCGGTCTTGTTTGTTCTGATTATGGACTGACTAACAAATAAGGTCAGGCAGGAAGCCCTGTGGACTATGATGTATGCAGATAACATTGTGTTCTATGGCAAGAGAAGGGAACAGGTGGACGAGAACTTTGAGAGGTGGAGTATACACTTGTAAGAAGAGGAAAGACTGTAAAGTCATAGTAAAAAAAACATGTGTGTGAATGAGAGGGAGGCTGGTGGAACAGTGAGGCTAAAAATAACAGAGGTCACAGAGGTAAAGGACTTCAAGTACTTGGGGTTAACTGTCAAGAAAAATGGGTAATGTGGTAAAAAGGCAGAAAAAGAGTCCAGGCAGGAGAAATTTTCAGGGGTGATTTGTAACAACTCGTCATGGATTGTCCATAACGAACACCATGTTTAAGCATAAGGGTGTCCATATGTGCTCTTGGCACCAGGACACCCTAGGTCGCAGTTCGATGATCGACTTTGTTGTCGTCTCATCTGATCTGCGGCCGCATGTCTTGGACACTCGGGTGAAGAGAGGGGCGGAGCTGTCAACTGACCACTACCTGGTGGTGAGTTGGCTCCGATGGTGGGGGAGGATGCCGGTCAGACCTGGCAGACCCAAACGTATTGTGAGGGTCTGCTGGGAACGTCTGGCAGAGTCTCCCGTAAGACGGAGCTTTAACTCCCACCTCCGGGAGAGCTTTGAACACGTTCCGAGGGAGGCGGGGGACATGGAGTCCGAGTGGGCCGTGTTCCGCGCCTCTATTGTCGAGGCAGCTTATCGGAGCTGTGGCCGCAAGGTTGTTGGTGCCTGTCGTGGTGGCAACCCTCGAACCCGGTGGTGGACACCGGCAGTGAGGGATGCTGTCAGGCTGAAGAAGGAGTCCTATTGGGCCTTTTTGGCTTGTGGGACCCCGGAAGCAGCTGATAGGTACCGGCAGTCCAAGCGGCATGCGGCTCGGGTGGTTGCTGAGGCAAAAACTCGGGCGTGGGAGGAGTTCGGAGAGGCCATGGAGAATGACTTCCGTACGGCTTCGAGGCGATTCTGGTCCACCATCCGGCGTCTCAGGGGGGGAAAGAGGTACGCGACCAACACCATTTATGGTGGGGGTGGCGTGCTGCTGACCTCAACTCGGGATGTTGTGAGTCGGTGGGCGGAATACTTCGAAGACCTCCTCAATCCTACTGGCACGTCTTCCACTGAGGAAGCGGAGCCTGGGGACTTTGGGTCGGGTTCTCCGATCTCTGGTGCTGAGGTCGCCGAGGTGGTTAAAAAGCTCCGCGGTGGCAAGGCTCCGGGGGTGGATGAGATTCGCCCGGAGTTCCTTAGGGCTCTGGATGTTGTAGGGTTGTGTTGGCTTACGCGACTCTGCAATATCGCGTGGACATCGGGGGCAGTTCCCTTGGATTGGCAGACTGGGGTGGTGGTTCCCCTATTCAAAAAGGGGGACCGTAGGTGTGTTCCAACTATAGGGGGATCACACTCTTAAGCCTCCCTGGTAAGGTCTATTCAGGGGTTCTGGAGAGGAGGGTCCGTCGGATAGTCGAACCTCGGATTCAGGAGGAGCAGTGTGGTTTTCGTCCTGGTCGTGGAACACTGGACCAGCTCTACACCCTCAACAGGGTCCTGGAGGGTGCGTGGGAGTTTGCCCAACCAGTTTACATGTGCTTTGTGGACTTGGAAAAGGCATTCGACCGCGTCCCTCGGGGGGTTCTGTGGGGGGTACTCCGGGAGTATGGGGTACCAGGCCCTTTGATATGGGCTGTTAGGTCCCTGTACGACCGGTGTCAGAGCTTGGTCCGCATTGCCGGCAGTAAGTCAGGCTCGTTTCCGGTGAGAGTTGGACTCCGCCAAGGTTGCCCTTTGTCACCGATTCTGTTCATAACTTTTATGGACAGAATTTCTAGGCGCAGCCAAGGTGTTGAGAGGATCCGTTTTGGTGACCTTAGAATCGCTTCTCTGTTTTTTGCAGATGATGTGGTCCTACTGGCTTCATCAGTTCGTGATTTACAACTTTCACTGGAGCGGTTTGCAGCCGAGTGTGATGCGGCCGGGATGAGGATCAGTTCCTCCAAATCCGAGGCCATGGTCTTGAGCCGGAAAAGGGTAGCATGCCCTCTCCGGGTCGGGGAGGAGGTCCTGCCCCAAGTGGAGGAGTTTAAGTATCTCGGGATCTTGTTCACGAATGAGGGAAAACTGGAGCGTGAGATCGATAGGCGGATAGGTGCAGCGTCCGCAGTGAAGCGGGCGCTGTACCGGTCTGTCGTGGTGAAGAGAGAGCTGAGTCGAAAGGCAAAGCTCTCAATTTACCGATCGATCTACGTTCCCACCCTCATCTATGGTCATGAGCTTTGGGTTATGACCGAAAGAACAAGATCTCGGATACAAGCGGCTGAAATGAGTTTTCTCCGCAGGGTGGCTGGACTCTCCCTTAGAGATAGGGTGAGAAGCTCAGTCATCCGGGAGGGACTCGGAGTAGAGCCGCTGCTTCTCCACATCGAGAGGAGCCAGTTGAGGTGGCTCGGGCATCTGGTTAGGATGCCTCCTGGACGCCTCCCTGGTGAGGTGTTCCGGGCATGTCCCACCGGGAGGAGACCCAGAGGAAGACCCAGGACGCGCTGGAGGGACTATGTTTCTCGGCTGGCCTGGGAACGCCTTGGGATTCCCCCGGAGGAGCTGCTCCAAGTGGCTGGGGAGAGGGAAGTCTGGGCCTCCCTACTTAGGCTGCTACCCCCGCGACCCGACCCCGGATAAGCGGAAGAAGATGGATGGATGGATGGATTTGTAACAAAAGGGTGTCAGCAAAGGTCAAAGGAAACGGTTACACAACAGTGGTGAGACCACTATGTTGTATGGTCTGGAGCCAGTGGTATTGACAAAAAGACAAGAGAAAGAACTAGAATTGGCAGAAATGAAAATGTTGAGGTTCTCCTCAGGAGTGACAAGAATGGATAGGATTAGGAATAAGATCTTCAGAGGTATAGCACATGTTGGACAACTGGGAGATAAAGTTAGGGAGGCCAGACTGAGAAGGTTTGGACATGTCCAGAAGAGGGACAATGGGTATATTTGTATAAGTATTGTAATGACGCCAACACTGCAGACAGAGTCCAGCCAAACGGGGTTTATTCAGAAACAGGGACGAGCTGCTATTACCAAGGCTGCAGCTCACGCCTCAAAAGAAAATGCGGTACACACGCGAGCGAACACACTGCTAGCTGCCTGCTAACAACAACACACTCAGACGCTTCTTCTTCGTCTCTCTTTTTCCGGTCCCTCCTCCCTGCTCCTACCCCTCTCCTGCCCCCACGACCAGTCCAACACATGAGGGCGGGGGACAACAGAATCACAACAGCTCAACAGAACACAGTACAACTGAACAAATACACAGAAATACTTGGACCCAAAGCAGAACCAAACACAGGGTCGTTACACTACCCCCCCACTACTGAGTCCCTCGCCCACGAGGGGACAAACAAAGTCATCAAACCGTCTTGGAGCCCTCCTCGTCCGCTGCGGGCGAGCTCCCAGCGGCGCTACAGGCTCTGGGGCCGGGGCATCATTCGATGTCGGTGATAAGGCTTCTGGGGAGGTTGGCGGACGCACCAGAGACCCTGACCATTGGCCTTCTGGGGACTGAGGTGCAGACCTGCCTTGATAGGGGGCCAACCTGTCCCTGTGCAGAGCTACTCTTCTCCTGTTTTGGGGCATCTGAACTCTGTAGACCACCTCCCCCAGGCGCTCCAACACTCTGCAGGGACCCACCCACTGACTGTCCAGTCTCGGGCACCGTCCCTTCTTCCTACGAGGGTTGTGCACCCAGACCAGCTCTCCTGGAGTAAAGTGTCGGCCCATCGATCTTACATCATAGTTCAGTTTCTGGCGCATGCCCGCTTGCTCCTGTTGCCTCAGGGCAATTGCATGGGCTGTCTCTAAGCTGTCTGAGCATGGTAGGGGGCCCATGATGTCCACGGCCACTCGCTCCATCGGGGCTCCTAAAACAAACTGTTGTAGGCGGGTGTGAGACCGACCTGTCGGCCCCTTCCGTGCTGTACAGAAGTCACAACGGCGGCAGAAGTCCTCCACATCCCTCCTGCACTGGCCCCAGTAAAACCCCTGTCGGAGGCGGCGTAGAGTCTTTGTAACGCCAAAATGTCCAGACCCAGACGCTCCATGCACGCCCTGCAGGACTACGTCTTTCAGGCCTTTTGGGACTACAGTCTGCCACCGCTCCTCACCCGTGGAGGGGTCCTTCCATGACCTCTGTAGCACCCCGTCTTCCAGACGTAGAGCCTCAAACTTGGACCACAACCTTTTAGTTGCCCGCGAGAGCCTAGCAACCTCCTCCCACGGTGGCTTCAGTTGTCTCTCCACCCACTGCAACACAGGCTGGATATCGGGGTCCTGTTCCTGTTGGTGCCTCCAGCTGTCTGTGCCGACCACCTGCAACCCTCTGCAGATTACCGAGTCACTCTGCTGGGATCGGGCCCCCACGCCATTAGCATCCATCTCGAGGATGAAAGGGAGGGAGGGGTCTGCAGGAGCGAGGACTGGGGACTCAGTCAGAGTTTGCCGCAGACGGCCAGACGCTCCCTGGCACTGTTCAGTCCACACATAGTCTCGGTTCTTCTGGGGCACCCACACTGGGGGCATAGGACTCGCAGGTGCGGGGGCCATGGTGGCAGCAATCTGGCTGGGCTGAGGGGAGGTGTGCTTGACAGCTGCGACCTGAGGTTCCGTGTAGCAGGCCACAGGACCCATAAGAGCGTGATCAGGAGCTGTGGGTAACAGTGGAATGAGAGGGCCCTCCTTAAAACTCCATGTCCCCACACCTAAATCCAACTGGCACCCCGCAGCCCTTAAAAAGTCCAGCCCCAATATGCACATGTCCTGCACATCTGCTACCCACACAGGGTGGGTGATAGATCGGCCACCCACATTAACAGTCATTGTCCCCCTCCCCTTCATAGGTGCCATGTCCCCTGTGACTGTGCGCAGCTGCACTGTGGTGGGTTGGATCCGAGTCCAGTCTGGTACTACATCAGGCCTCACTAGCGTTACCGTGGAGCCAGTGTCAATCAGGGCTGTGCATGGGATCCCTTCCACAGAGACTGGGACATAACAAAAGTCCCCAACACATGTGCGTCCAACCACCACAACCCTGGTTGCTTGGTCTGAGTCAGTTTCAAAGGAATTCTGGGCTAGGGCCCCCTGTTTGGGCTTTTGGACCCTGCCCGCTGGTGATGGAGGTGTGGAGGTTACAGTAGGGATCTGCGATTCCTCCCCCCCGCAGACCCTGTGTCGTTTCCCTGCGTCTTGACTGTTTTAGGACACCGCCTCAGGAGGTGTCCCGGTTGGCCACAGCCCCAACAAACGGCCGGGGGTGCGGAGGAGTCCCGCGTCGACTGCAGTGCCACCGCTCGGACCATTTCTGTCAGCTCCGAGACCCAAGCAGGTTTCTCCTGGTTCAGCTCTGCCCCCTCCGCAGATCTGCATGCCGGTGGTTGTCCTCTCAGGTCGTTTCCCGCTGCTACTCCCAGCAAACACTCTCTCTCCACTGCTAAGTCCAATGCGTCTTGCAGGGATCGGGGGTGCATCAGCTGAACCTGCACACGCAGCTCCGGTGGTGCCAGGGCTCTGATGAACTGATCTTTTGCTAGTTCATTCTGAACCCCTGACTGCATGTGTGAATAGGCTCTGCGTGTGAGGCTCTCAATGTCATTAGCCAAAACACGCAGGGGTTCACCCGGCAACCTGCTCCTGTTGCTGAGTTTATTTTTAAAAATGTCTGGTTGCACACATTGTCCAAACCGCCTCTTTAAAGCTCCAACTAGTGCATCATAGTCTTTTCTGTCCTCTGAGCTTAACAACAACAGGCAGTCCAGTGCATCATCTTGTAGACAGAGAGCCAGCTGCAGGGCTTTATGCTCCGCTGTCCACCTCCCTGCATGAGCCAGCAGCTCAAACTGTGCATGGAAGGCCTCCCAGCTGGACCTACCAGAGTACTTGGGCGTCTTCAACGGGACGGTGACGTTTTGGACGACGCTGTCGTAACTGTCATGGCTGCCGCCATGTGAGTCTTTTGGCGCGCTTGGAGAAAATGGCGTTGACGGACCCGCCCCCCCCCGCCGGTCTTCAGTCCTGCTTCGGCAGCCATGCTCGACACCAAACGCTGCTTACCGAAACAACGCATACGTCTCACAAACTGGGACACATACGCAGCTAGCGTGACTCCACTTATTTGTTTGTCAACTATTGCTTTGAAAGCTCAATATAACAACTTGATGTTGACAGATTAAAGTTACTGTTGCACTATTTTTAGGGTTGTTTTGCCTGATTGCATAACCACCAACATGTAATTTACATTTCAGCCCAGTAGGTGGCGATAATGTGCAGATTTGTGAACTGTTTTCAAAATAAAGAAAAAATAATAATGTAATAATAATAATAATGTCCTTTTTTGTCATCTGTGTATGTTTCCCATACACAGACGAAATTCGTCTCTGCATTTAACCCAACCACCACCAGGTGGTGCAGTGAACAGCCATAGAAAGCGCCCGGGGAGCTGGAGAGTTAGGTGTGCACTCATAGACACCCCAGGGTGTGTAGTGGCCGGCGCGCGAACCCGCGTCCTTCGGGTCCCAAGTCGGAAGCCCTGCCACTACACCATCTTGGCCCCTAAAAAAGACGATACCTTTGAGTTTGTTTTCTCACTAACACAATATTTGGGTAATTCTGGTAAATGAAAAATAAAACATTTATTTGTGGAGAACAGCACATATACCGTATTTTCCGGTGTATAGGTCGCACCTTTTATGGTTTTTTCAAGCCCTGCGACCTATACTCAGGTGCGACCTATATATGGCTTATCACTTTCGGTGAAACAAATTTTTAAATCCAGCTCATTTCACAATTACGTTCATTTATTAAGGAAAAGTTCAGCTCAGACACATATTTGCTATAATTTTTATCAAACAAATAATTGTTTTTAAGTGTTAATCTTCTTAAAAGCCTTGCTGTGCGCTCCTGTGGCAGACATTTGCAGCAGAGCTAAACGTAGGTGCGACCTAAACACCAGTGCGACCTATCTAGGGATTTTTCCAATCTATTGGTGATAATTGGACAATGCAACCTATACACAGGTGCGACCTATACACCAGAAAATACCTTATCTGGATACAATAATCTCAAGAAAGTCCCGGTGGATCAAGTACAAATGGTAACATATAAAGCCCGAGATACACTTGAGCGTCCTCAGGTACGCCACTATACGCGAGCATTTTGTGCGCATGTGTTTTGCTGCTATACTTCAGAAACTATCAGCTTTCAAACGCTCGCGTTCTCCTTGTTGTAATATGAGCAGCTGCGCACGGAGGGGACTCAACTGAGCTCGCTGATTGGTCACTTGCTGACACGCCTACTGAAATGATTGACAGCCAGCTCATGTAGCTCACTGAAGACCGCGGCGGTGTTCATGCGGTCCATCCATCCATCCATCTTCTTCCGCTTATCCGGGGTCGGGTCGCGGGGGTAGCAGCCTAAGTAGGGAGGCCCAGACTTCCCTCTCCCCAGCCACTTGGAGCAGCTCCTCTGGGGGAATCCCAAGGCGTTCCCAGGCCAGCCGAGAAACATAGTCCCTCCAGCGCGTCCTGGGTCTTCCTCTGGGTCTCCTCCCGGTGGGACATGCCCGGAACACCTCACCAGGGAGGCGTCCAGGAGGCATCCTAACCAGATGCCCGAGCCACCTCAACTGGCTCCTCTCGATGTGGAGAAGCAGCGGCTCTACTCCGAGTCCCTCCCGGATGACTGAGCTTCTCACCCTATCTCTAAGGGAGAGTCCAGCCACCCTGCGGAGAAAACTCATTTCAGCCGCTTGTATCCGAGATCTTGTTCTTTCGGTCATAACCCAAAGCTCATGACCATAGATGAGGGTGGGAACGTAGATCGATCGGTAAATTGAGAGCTTTGCCTTTTGACTCAGCTCTCTCTTCACCACGACAGACCGGTACAGCGCCCGCTTCACTGCGGACGCTGCACCTATCCGCCTATCGATCTCACGCTCCAGTTTTCCCTCATTCGTGAACAAGATCCCGAGATACTTAAACTCCTCCACTTGGGGCAGGACCTCCTCCCCGACCCGGAGAGGGCATGCTACCCTTTTCCGGCTCAAGACCATGGCCTCGGATTTGGAGGAACTGATCCTCATCCCGGCCGCATCACACTCGGCTGCAAACCGCTCCAGTGAAAGTTGTAAATCACGAACTGATGAAGCCAGTAGGACCACATCATCTGCAAAAAACAGAGAAGCGATTCTAAGGTCACCAAAACGGATCCTCTCAACACCTTGGCTGCGCCTAGAAATTCTGTCCATAAAAGTTATGAACAGAATCGGTGACAAAGGGCAACCTTGGCGGAGTCCAACTCTCACTGGAAACGAGCCTGACTTACTGCCGGCAATGCGGACCAAGCTCTGACACCGGTCGTACAGGGACCTAACAGCCCTTATCAAAGGGCCTGGTACCCCATACTCCCGGAGTACCCCCCACAGAATCCCCCCGAGGGGCGCGGTCGAATGCCTTCTCCAAGTCCACAAAGCACATGCGTGTGTTCATGCGGTGTTTCTACTACAGGTAGTCCCCGACTTACGAGCGAGTTCCGTCCCTAGGGGGCGCTCGTATGTCAAAAATTCGTAAGTAGGATCACATAGTAAAAAAAAAATAATAAAAATAATTTTTTTTTTTACTTTTTTTTTTTTTATAAATGAATACATGTACAGTACTGGACAGTCACCAAGCACTTAGCCTATCCTAACACAGTTTTTAAAGATGAAGGAATAAGTTGAATTGTCTCCCTTTCACATAAAGGGAGCAAGCTCCCTATGGAGCCTGCAGGGAGGAGGGAGACAATTCAACTGACTCCTTCATCTTTAAAAACTGTGTTAGGATAGGCTAAGTGCTTGGTGACTGTACAGTACTGTACATTTATCTATTTATTAAAAATATACAGTATATACAGTATTTTTATTTTTTTATTGTTTTTTATTTATAAATAGATAAATGTACAGTACTGTACAGTCACCTAGCCTGGTTGATACCAGACCCATGTCCTTCACTTCGCTTTGGACTAGGGTCTGGCATCTCTGCCATAGACAACGATTTCTCCTGGAGATTTTTGAATGGACCAATCAGAGAACAGGAGGCAGAGTTTTGTTAGTTTAGCCTGACGAGGTCCAGGCTATCAGATAAATTGCTCAGAAACCACTCGGTGGATATTTTTTCTGCCACCAGTGTGTAATTATATGTCTTTAATTTACTGACTGTTGGCCTAGATGAAACATTTGAGATAAAATTCGATTTTTTATCATTTATTTTCGTAGCGCACCCGAGGCTGTTTGGAAAATATCAAACCGAAACTATTTAATATCCAGCAGATTTGACCATTTCGTGAATTGATTTAGGAACTGTTAAGCTCAGGAACACTTCTGATATAACGTCAGCTATGAACTATATTTTTTCTCAGCAGAGAAATAATAGTTTTTTACCTTGTTTTGATGAAAATTCGTTCGTGGCGGCAGCCATTTTGAATGACGACGTCAGTCGACATCGTTCAAAACTCCGCCTTCTGCTCTCTGATTGCTCAGGAACACTTCTGATATAACGTCAGCTATGAAATCTATTTTTTCTCAGCAGAGAAATAATAGTTTTTTACCTTGTTTTATTGAAAATTCCTTCGTGGCGGCAGCCATTTTGAATGACGACGTCAGTCGACGTCGTTCAAAACTCCGCCTTCTGTTCTCTGATTGGTCCGGTCAAAACCTACCGGAGACATCCTTGTGGATGGGAGAAATGCCAGACCCAGCAGTGAAGGGAAATGAGAATTGAGCGGAGCTGCGTAGGAATGGCGAGGGCCAGGCTAACAGTCACCAAGCACTTAGCCTATCCTAACACAGTTTTTAAAGATGAAGGAGTCAGTTGAATTGTCTTCCTTCTCCCTGCAGGCTCCATAGGGAGCTTGCTCCCTTTATGTGAAAGGGAGACAATTCAACTTATTCCTTCATCTTTAAAAACTGTGTTAGGATAGGCTAAGTGTTTGGTGACTGTCCAGTACTGTACATGTATTCATTTATAAAAAATAAATAAAATAAAAAGTAAAAAAAAAAATGTTTTTTTTTTTTAATTAGATGCATGCTCTTAAGTCCGGGACCTCGTAAGTCAGAGCGCTCGTAAGTCGGGGACTACCTATATATATGTTGTAAAAAGTTCTCTCAGAAATAAAAATAATAACAGGGAGTGCTTTTCCTGCAGCACACAGCCCACCAGGGATATTTAAAACATCGCGCACCCAGGTAGGACCTGAATTCATTCATTTCATTCATGGAGTGAACGGAGGAAGAAGTGATTACTTGACTTTAGGCAAAAAAACAAAAGAAAAGGCCCGATCAGCGATAAAGAAGGGGAATTTATTTCATTTGTGTAACATACAAAACAGTCCGGCGCCGGGGAAGTTTATGGTCAGACACCGCGTATCGCGCACGCGGACGTAAAAAAAAAAGCTTTGCGCATACATGCCCTGAGGGGCTACGCGGGGCTACGCTTTTGCCTTGACGTACGTACACTGCGTATAGGCGTATCGTGAGGACGCTCGAGTGTATCTCGGGCTTAAGCCAAACAGAGTTTGCTACTGAGCTGACTGGGAAGCATGAATTCCATCTAAAGGTAAACATGCCATCAATCTGCCTTGAAATTTAAAACCAGAGAGAAACACACATTTAGTCAAAGAAACAAAAAGAATATCAAAATCCTTTCTCGTGTTTGGTCCATTAATAAACAGCTTGGTTTTGCACTGAGAAACTGCTGCAAGTTGGACTGTCTAGAACTGCCGTAAGAAACCAAGCCAAAGGGCTTTTTAAAGGTTACATCATCGTTTGTGACAGCTGAAGTCAAAAGGAATACCCAACGGGACTCTGGCTTGTCTGTCAGACAGATGAGGGACAGAGATACAGAAGCTACTTGGTTTGAAAATAATATAAAGGCCTGATAAAGACAAGGTTGGACTGTATCTGTATAAAATGTTCACATTAAAAGGCAGAGACATGAATATGCCTGCTTGTTGGACATCATCATGTAGGCTAGAATTTGGACACAGTCCATTGACGTATGAAGGTGAGAGCAGATGCATGGTTGGCTTTTCTTGATCCAACACATTATAGGAGGTGATAAATCATGGGAACGCAGCTGTGGTGTCCTTCAGTGTACACTTCTCCATTTTCTTCCTCTGTCACTCGCCCAGTCTTTTATTGAACCTGTGTCGGTGCGTCCTCCGTTTAGCTGCTTAAAGTAAAATTGACTCCTACTCCTGCCTTGTATTAACTTTTTATGTTTCCTTTTTCTCGAGAAGGCCCCTGGCTGTGTGCGCTGCGGTTGCATTTGTTCTGATATCTCTGAATAACTCGGCTTTCTGCGGTGCTGGGGGGAGCTGCAGTTCACAGAACTCGCTCACCTCGCTGGCAGGCAGCTATCAGAGTAAAGCCGGGCGCATCTCACACTGAGTCAGGATGCACGGACACTCCCATCACTGGCTTTCATCTGGGCCTTAATGCAGCAAAGTCATACACACCTATTACTGGGCTTCTCAGCCGGGTTCTCCTTCTAACCCAGGCTTTTGATTGGCAAAGAAAGTCCCCTAGAGTTTATAAAAGTGGACAGTGCATTGCACTTCCAGCTTCTGACTTTGACTTTTGGATTAATGTAGGAAATAAGACTTAAATATACAAAGTACTGTCCTTTTCCTTTTAATTAAATAGCTTCAAAACCATAAGATGTGTTGGTGAGTTGAGTACAATGGTAGATTTTATGGATACGTTCATAATAAAATGCATAAAACAAAATAAATGTCTGCGTTATCTTGTAATAAACTGATCGTTTTCAGCACAAAGACGGAAACATCAGAGTAAATGTTTTGCATCTTTTTTTTGCACATTTTGATTTCTGTATTCATCTTTTAGTTTTAGCTTCTTTTTTTTTTACAGAAAGATCTGAAACTATCAACATTCATCTCTCCTGGATCCTTTATGTCAACCGTAGTAGAAAATGTCATCAAGAAGCTTGACCATTGCAGATGTTTCTAACCATTACTTATCCAATACCTGTCCTGTATACATGTCATTGTTGATTTTTTTTAACTTTATTACCCAACCGAGGTCTGTCTGCTTGTTTTGTATATAATGTATATAGAAATCTGTCATATCCTCTTGGTTTTGAACTGTCAACATCTGTTTACTGTGATTGTAGTTTTCTTTATTTTCTTTTTGATAAGTGCAAATGCCTATTGCCAATGTGACGTGTGCTGCTGACCACTTGACCAGGTCACCCTTGTAAAAGAGATCTCGATCTCAACGGGCTCTACCTGGTTAAATAAAGGTGATTGATTGATTGATTTTAACCTTACTGTTCACCTTGTGGACTTTTGGTCATGTTACTTCCTGTTTCTGCCTTTTCATTTGTCAATCGGCTCACCTGCTCTGTGTTTATCATTACTTATTGTTGCTGGTCTTAGTTTTTCCTATGTCAGACAGGCTGTCATGATAAACAATAAATCAATTGATGAATGAAAATTATCGATCTCATTTTTATTTGTCGGCTTTATCATTTCTTCATGTTTCTCTTTCTACTGAATTCATTCATTCAACCTTTATTTAGTCAGGTAAATCTCATTGAGCTTCGTGGACTCATTTACAAGAGCGACCTGCCAAACTAAAGAATGATGACAACAGCAATGGTAGAATTTCCTTAAACAATAGACAAACATAAGAGAGAAATACAGTTAAAAAAAAAACGTGTTCAGATTTTTGTAGAAAATCAAAAACAGGAACATATCTGCATTGGTTTTTGCCAGGTTTCCAACAGATTCTTAAAACCATTTAGAGAGGTCAAGGTCGAGAGCTTCAGATCTTTTTGTAAGACATTCCAGGAAGCAGGAGCGGAGAGAAGGCCCTTTTTCCAAGTTCAGTCCTCACTGACGGAACACTGCAGGTAATAATGTCCTGAGAGTGCACGCTGTAGCTGCACTCACGCAAAGACATGTAGGAGGAGATGTATGAAGGCAGCAGACCAAGAAGTGATTTAAAGATGAAAAATACACTGGATGACAAAAGGCTCAACTCTTGCTCTTCACTGACCCCTCCTTTTCTCTTTAAAATCCTTTTAAACTGTCAAAAATCACATTTTTGGATCGTTAAAAGTAGCTAAGTTGAGAAGCCAAGCTACGAGCTAAGCTAACAGGCCGACCTTGGAAAAAAACAAAAAACGTCTTGTCAAAGCTCCAAAATTCACGGTTGAAACCCGTGCCTTCATGTAAAAAGTTGTTTTTCTCTGGAAAAAGAGGCTGAGATCGTGTTTACTGTTTTTTTTTATTTTTATTAAAAGCTTTGTGTGAAAAATGCTATGCTAAAGAGCTCAAACCACACCAAGCGTCCTCCATTTTGAGAACAGAAGAGAGACAGCCCATGTCACATGAAGGGGCTTCCCTCCCATTTTTCTTAAAGAGTCATGCTGCTCACTCCCTCACTATCCATCCTTTGGTTCAAGCAGTCTTATACTGCCATCCGGTGGTCAAAAAAGGTACTACACATGAAACAAATTAACAAACATTTCTTCTTAGATTTGACAATAATGATTAATTATTGTCAAATTTCAAACAATATTATTGTTTATTGCCATAATTTCCGAGACAATTACCGTAATCGCCCAGCAAAATGTGTTATCGTGACAGGCCAAATGTCAGATCTTTTCCCTGACTTTGTTCAGTTCCCTCATTTATCTCATCAGTGTCTTCCCTACCACCATCCAAGGAGGGCGTCCCGCCCTGTCAACAGGACCGAGCACCTACCAAAATCCTTTGGTCCCAACTATGTTGGTGTCATACAACCAATCAGGTAAGACAACCTTCAAGGATTTGACCATTAGGTTATTAAAAAAAGGAGGTGATACAGTTTATTGGAAGTGTGAATCCTGATTAAGGTAGTATCTCACTGGGTGACAGATTGCGAACAGCGTTTGCGACTGAGTTTCCAAAATCTCTCATTAGCCATGGGGATTCTGTTTCCTTGCATGAGTCGCAGGGTTTTGCTATTATGTCGCTGGAAATTTAAACAACACAAAAATTTCAAGACAAATTTTCTCAATATGTCTATTCTTTTAACCGTTTGTTTTTTTCCTCAAAATAGTCACCGAGTTGTTGTGTGCATCTGGAACTGCTCTTGAACCCTTCCTAATTCAGTTTGTATAGCTCTTAATGGTGTGCTAGAACTAAACTAAACTACATGGAGAAGGGCTTGAATTTTATTTTTAAGGCGATATCTGTGCAGATTCCTTTTAAACGTTGTTCCAAGTTTGTTCATATGAGTCATTCAGTAAGTCCTTAGATAAATTTTCATTCATTCATTCAACCTTTATTTATACAGGCTAGCCTCGTTGAGTCACGGGGACTCATTTACAAGAGGGACCTGTCTCACTCACACCAAACAACCATCCACTCTCACACTCACACCTAGGGTCAATTTAGAGTCACCAATCAGCCTAACAAGCATGTTTTTTGGTCTGTGGGAGGAAACCGGAGTACCCGGAGGAAACCCACGCATGCACGGGGAGAACATGCAAACTCCACCCAGAAAGGCCCCGGACCGGGATTTGAACCGGCAACCTTCTCGCTGAGAGGCAGCAGCTCTACCAGTTGTGCCAACGTGCTGCCCATAACGGAATTAACTGACTTTATATGTATGTGTATGTTTCTGTGCATTGCCCTGAGTCAGCTTCTGTTGTGATTTGGTGCTACATCTGCATTTAATTGAATTGTAAGATCAAGTGAAAATTTTGTATATTTTCTTGGAATTTTGTGTAGCAAACAGCATCCTCGTTTGATACTCGCTCTTTTTCTATGACCTAATGGTCTTATTCTTGTATATTATCACACCTGATTGGTTGCATGATGCATGGCATCCACACAGTTTTGATGAATGTCAAGTATTGTTATGTATTCAAGGACAATTAAAAAGTGCACAAGAGCTGGCTCTCATCACTTGTTTATAAGAGCCTGCTTGCTCACATTATGTTGCGATACCATCCCATGCGCCTGTTTTGGGGTCCTTTTTCCACCAGCCTTCTCTAACCCTAACCCTAACCCTATATCACAACTATGGAGAGCCATTTCATTCAAAATTAAATAAATAAATAGTGTTATTTAAAAATTATTATTAAATATTCCATTAAATAAATAAATGTTCTCATGAAATAAAACATTTAAATAGAAATGTTTATTTTTTTCTGATTTTTATTTTTTTATTTCAAGATTTTTTTATTTATTTATTTATTTATTTAATAACGGTGTTTAATTTTGTGACACTTGTATATTGTAAAGCTTCTTTACATATTTCAGGTTTTTTTTTAATTTTTATTAAAAGCTTTGTGTGAAAAATGCTATGCTAAAGAGCTCAAACCACACCAAGCGTCCTCCATCGGCTGACTACGGCTGCTCGCTGTACCACCTGGTGGTGGTTGGGTTAAAGGCAGAAGACCAATTTCGTCTGTCAAGTATGGGAAACATACACAGATGACAAATGTGACAAATTATTATTAATTATTATTATTTCATGCTCTTATATTCAAATGAGGGGGCGGGGTAATGGGAGGGGCTTACAGCACACTGAGGACCTTGGTGCCTAGTCCTGGGGCTATGTCGGTGCAGCGGGTTCCGGCGGGGGCCTGTGAGTATGTCGCTGTTGGCCCCAGGGGGTCATTGTGTGTAGTCGCTGGTGGGGCTCTTCCGGTTATCCCCTATGGTCGGATCTGGGGGGTGGGCGAGTGGTTCATCCTGTTTGGGTGGCCCTGGGGGCTCCGTGCTCGGGGTCCCTATTGGGGTCTTGGGCTCTGGTCCCCTCTCTGTCTGCCTTGGGTCTTGGGGGTCGGGTCTCTGATGCTTCGCAATCACTATTAAATGCTCTATTAGAGAAGCCTTATACACTTATGCATGCTCACAACCACACACAAATAGATGCAGGGATGCACATGCAGGTATCGTATGTATACGTAGATGTGCATGTAACTGCATATGCATGTATGTATGTATGTATGTATATACAGTATATGTAGGTATAGGTATATATATTTATAAAAATCTACTGCAAAGCCATGAATATTCTAAGTCTTTTATACATATGTGTTTTGTTATTGTGTTCTGTCATGTTCTTTGCAGATTTGCGGGTGGTGGTCGGGTGTGTTTGCCTTGAGCTTTCCGTGTATTTGTTATGTTTTTTGGTCTCGCTTTCCGTCTCTCCTTTCTTTCTATCCTATGAAAAAAATTCATAATGGTGTGAAGAGGATGGCTATAAGGTGAAAAGAGAGGCCATCTATAAAAGGAAGAAAAAAAAAGGAATTGCAGAACGATTGGTGCTTTCACATGTAGTCGCCTGAGTCTCCAGCCTCTAGATTTGTTGCTATCACTTTTTTTTTTAAGTTGCGAGAGGGGTCTGAAAACTTGCTAAATAAAGCGAGCCATGTCCGCTATTGTGCTCTAGCCTGTGTGGAAACATTGTGCTGCACATTGGTTCCTCTTTACAAAAAAAAATGCCTGTGTGTGTGTGTTTTAGCGTGAGAAATTCAAAGTGTGTCATGTTCACATCGTGAAATGCATGTGTCTCATGGTCAATGCGTGAGACTTCATTGTTTGTATTATTTATGATTAAATTATTGACTTGCCCGGCCTATAAAACTCACAGCTGAGCTGCATTGAGACCGGTCAGGTCCGATCACATTGTTATGATGTTACGATGATTTGACCAGACCCGCCCCACAGAGAAAGCCCCGCCCCCTCATTTGAATATAAGAACATGAAATAAAAAGCCCTTAAAATGAAAAACGGGGTTAAAAAAAAAAAACTGAAACACGTAAAGTAGCTTTTACAAAATAAAAGTGTCACAAAATGAAACTCCATTATTAAATAAACAATTAATCTTGAAATAAATGAAAATAAATCTTGAAATAAATAAAAAATAAATCTTGGGGGAAAAACTAAACATTTCTATTTAAATGTTTTATTTCATGGGGACATTTACAAAGTATTTATTTAATGGAATATTTAGTTATAAAAACACTATTTATTTATTTAATTTGAATGAAGTGGCTCTCCTTACACAACAGATGCTGTATACACAAAGAACTTGTGGGACAGAGTGGCTCATTGTGCTTGGCAGTAAATCTTTGATGTTCATATCCCTCTATAATTTATCGTTCTGATGCCTTATCTTCTCAGATCAGTCAGTCCCCACTGGAATATGAGCTCACCATAGTAATAATAATATGAAGATAATGACGGAAACACTACATTCATTTAGCACCTAAATTGAATTAACTTGTCCGCTGACCTCGGTTTAATTCTCCACTGAATGTCATGTAAATCAAACCAGAGATGGCTAAGTTCAAGTAAGATGAACCACGTCTTTTTACCACACATTTAAAACCCGACATGATTTTTCACACCACATACAGTATCCACAGTGACTGTATAATAAGAGGGAAGATGATTTTCATCATTTCAGCACAGCTGTTCAGAGCAGGTAGTCCTCGACTTACGACGTAGATCCGTTCCTACGCGGTGGTGTAAACTGACTTTCGACGTAAGTCGAAATATACGTACATACTGCACCATATTAGGGGTTGAACGAGTACATAATTTTTAACCTCGACATTAACATAAAAAAACTCGAACGACGCTCGAGTAGCCGATGACGTCACAGTGTCTTACGATGCAAAATAAATAAATAAATATAAATGCCTAAAAACGTCTTTACAAAAAGAAAAAAAAGACCAACAAAGCATTGGGAGCATTTATTATGCTCCTATCATTTATCATACTGCACATAAGTCACAGGAAAAACAAAACTATTAGTTATATTAATAATATTAAAAGTGAAAGTAAGGCGATGAAAACCGAAACTTAAAAACAAATGGGGCTACAGCCACACCGTACCACCGCCTGCAGCTGTGCAATTTAGGTTTACTTTTAGAGATTGTGTTTATAGATTTTTGGTAGCTGTAGAGAGATGAATATTTGTTTCTTTTTCTTTGTGAAACGAGAGAAAGGAAGCCGTTTTGGCCGTGTTATACTGTATATGGGACCTGCATTGCAACACTGCCCTCTGCTGTCACAATCTACTACAAAGAAAGTCAACACGAAGTAGCGCATTTTATAAAATTATAAACTGTTTTACCTTTTTGACAAGACGGCCTGCTCCATTAACATCCGTGCGCACACAGGAATCCATTTTGTAGCGTCTACTAAAAGCTAAAAGCTGCCCCGCGCGCTGTGAAATGTGAAATGTGACGTCACTACGGGTACCCGAGTTGGACAAAAAAGCCTCGATAGAAGTCAAAGCACTCGAGCTGTCGAAAACTCGGTTACTCTGTTAATGCACTACACCATATACACGTACAGTACTGTATTACCAAGCACTTAGCCTATCCTAACACAGTACACTACATAATTATCAAAAAACACATACGTTTGGGAGCCATAATGAAGGGAAAAAAGAGTTATGGCCTACTGGGATGCTGGTGACACCGTATTCCTCCGTCCATCGGCCGTATTCTCTATTACGTTTACGACGTAAAACCGCCGTCCAGCTCGGTCCATCGGCCATATTCCGTTCCGTTTACGTCGTAAAACCGCGTTCACAGTACAGTTTTGTTTAGTTTTTTGAATGTCCAGAGGACCAGACTTTGCTTTTTTAGAGAGTACAGTGTAGTATTCCTCCGCCGCTACGTTTACGACGTAAAACCGGAAACTGCGTAACTCTGCTTTTCAAAATATATATATATATTTTTTTTAATGGGCGATGCGCCGTAACCACGAAACGTTGTAACTCGAGACCGTCGTAACCCGAGGACTACCTGTAGTTTAAAACGTTTATTTATTTGTTCGCTAATGTCTCTGCACGTGTCGGTGCTACATTTAAAAGTGTCGGCGTGTTTTCTTTACTTTCTTAGACCGTGCAAACAAGCAGCCAGAGTACTAATCACACCTCTCGTGACATTTTCACGCACCGCGCAACGGATGAATCAGAGAAGACGAAATCACCAGCTCACCCCATCTTGCAAATCTTGTGCGCCAGCTCTTCAGAAGGATTAGAGGTTGTAGGTGCTGCGGTTATGCCAAGGACAGCGCAGACTGCTCCTCACACCAACACCCACCGAGCAAGTGGCTGTTATAACGACTTAACGCTGGCCAGAAAAAGAGCAAACTGCTCTGAGAGCCTGGAGCTGCTCAGGTCATTATCAGTCTGCGGTTTTAGATGGAAGACAGATGACGACGCCTAGAAACCAAAGATTACAGCTGTACGTGTGTGCTGCTCGACGCTGACTGTAAAGTAACATTTAAAGCAATGACCGTTTATTTCAGATGACTTCAACCCAACGATCAGATGTTTTTACTTTGATTTTCTGTCAAACATTCATCGCAGCTACACACGATGCTAAAATTAAAAGTGTCCTTAATGCAGCAGCTAAGGAAATACGAAGGCAGATTTACATGTATTTGTGTTAAAGGTAGTCATTGTAAGCTATAACTTAAGAGTTTATCCTGATGTTTAATAAATGTTGCTGTCTTAACAAGCTTTCTCCAGTAGTTCCAGATATAAACACTTGAAAAAAGTTTTCTCAAGCCCAAACAGCAGACATATGTGTTGACAGTCATTGCCATTTCTGTGGGAAATAAATGTATTGACCCATTAGCTGTCAACGTAAGAAACAAACCGTGCCAATTTTGTTTCTTACTTTATGAATAGCATTTTTTTGCCTTAAATCCGTCTACATGACATGCCAGTGAGACTCTTTAATACAAACCTTGATGTTTTCCTAGTAACTGAGTCTTTTTCATCCATAAGTTACATTGCTTTAACGAAAACAAGCATCAATTTTTAAACCAAAGTAAGCACTGAAAGAACTCTGTCAGCAGCTCCATCAACACCCTTTAAAGGGACAGTTCAGGTCTTTTTTTTTTCTTCTAGAATTAATAATAAGTTTCTAGAGTTGTACTGCTAAAGGTGGCTGCATGTTAGAGCAGCTGTTACTTTCATTCTGGGATGTTGCTGTTGAAAACTTTAATTCCTCTTTTTTTCTGGACTTCTTTTGGATGATTATTTCCTCTGATATCAGATGCTGTGCAGCTTGAAGGATTTTTACTGAAACCTTTTTGCTTTTGGATATTTGTTATGATGTGTAACCATGACAACAAGGTGTTTTTTTTTTTTTTTTACAACTGGGAGCAGCTGATTAACATCTCAAAAGCTCAAATAATACCTCAGCTACAGCCCCGAATCACAAATGAGTTAAAAAAGGAGGTGCCGTGGATGCATCCCCATCTACCTGGCGAAGGCGCTTGAGTACCTGACCGACGAGATCCTGGAGCTGGTGGGAAACGCGGCTCGTGACTACACGAAGACCAGGATCATCTCCTGACACCTGCAGCTGGTGTCCGCAATAACGAGAAGCTCAAGTTGCTTGGAGGAGTGGCCATCGCTCAGGGAGGAGTTATGCTGAAAATTCAGGTGGTCCTGCTGCCTAAGAAGACAGAGAAACCCACCAAGTCCAAGTAGACAGATCAACATCTGCAACCAGTTTCCTCAGATCTGCTCTAAGACGGACTGCTACAAGATCTTTCCTGTGCCCACATCCATCAGAATCTATAACAACTCTAATGGAACCAGGATGATGAGCTACAACATTTAATTTCCCTTTGGGATTAATAAAGTATTTTTGAATTTACAGTAATCAAATTTGAAAAGGGAAGATATAAACAGTCAGTATATTTCCTGTTGTAGATGTTTTTTTGAGTGACCTCAATTAAAAAAAATAACTAAATAATTCAAACCAGAGTATCAAACTAATTGCTCAACCAAACCAATGTAATTATTTTTTTTTTTAGATTGGAGCTGTTTAAAGACAACAAAAATATGCTTCTGGTTGTCAGTTAGCTGCTAGCTTGGCGATCTTTTTCAAAACGAGATTGTTTAGAGGGCTATCTACAGCACGCATGATACTTGTTGATCATAACGTTTTCACAGAAGCCCTCCTAATATTATTTTTGTCATTTTCCTGCCTCTGGTGTATTGTCTGGGTTCCCTTCAAGTTCCAAATCTCACACCACCTGGCAACTTTTTCCAAACTCCCACGCGAATCGTAGTTTTCTTTTCTCATTGTCTTTTCCTGTCTTTGTATTGCTGCTCCTCTCAGATACTCTGAAAGTAACAGCCTAAACACCAAGCTTTAAAATATACGTGTCTGATTCTTAATTCTTACTGAAATGGCAAACGTTTTATTGTTCTCTTTTAAAAACTATAGTTCGGACCGCACATTTTTCACATAGTTAAAAAGCTAAAAAGCAGATGATTCACAACATGGTATAGTTGTTGTAGTTGGTGTGAGTGTGTGCATGTTTGTGCCTGAATTGGCTGTCAGCTGGTGTGAAATGTGTGTGTCAGGTGGTGATTGTGTGAAGGGGACATGCTGCCAACCAGGGCTTTCAACCTGCTAACAGATCCAGCCGTTTATGACAGCCATCTGTCCAATACGTGTGTGTGCGTCCTTAGACTATTATAATTTTGCTGCTGGGTGTTGGGGTCCAGGTGGTTGTGTACTGTAATACTGCGCCCAGAGTGCAACAGCATTGGGGGGGTTTGGTCGTAAAGACACAGCCATTAATGTCCTGCTGTTACCATAATCCTCAAACTGGAACCCGAGACCATGTTGTTCTGATTTTTAGGGTTATGACTTGAATCACATGAGCCAAAACGGTTGCCCTGAATTTGGGGAAACAATTATTTGTCCTGATAATAAAAATCCAATTTATAAATGAACTTTCTCTTGACTTTGGACTCAGTGAGGTAAAGTCTGAATACAGTATTTGACCATCTGTGACTTCTATGGATCTTCTATTGGAGGATATTTAGTTATAAATCACTTAAAAATAATAATACAGTATTGTAGCTCTAGTGTTCTGCCCGTCATTTAAAAATGTGCCTGTTTAAAACCTTTGCGAGATTCTACCCTGCTTATATAAATGCAAAGTAGTGCTAGTACAGTATTAATACTCATGTTTGAGTTTTAAACAAAGATCGTCTTCTCTTAAGAAATTATGAAGTTATAGCTGTTTTTCTCAACCTTACACATTATACCAAGATCTTGCATCATTTATAGTATCGCACTCTCCAAGTATGTGTTGTGAATGAGCGTCAGCTGCTTCCACGCAAAATTTTAGTTCAATATCTTCAGGATTAACGGAGCTGTAGCCGTTTTCTTGTTTGCTAAGGTTGATTAGCTGCGTGCAGCCAAAGACAGCTTGAATTGAATATTTGGTATAGGACAGGGGTCTGCACCCTTTTTAATCAAAAGAGACATTTCTGCCCCTTTGCTCACTAAATAAAACGTGTCTGGAGCCACAAAACCTGCTACAACTGTAATTATCAACTGATGGTCCATGGGCAACTGAGATTATTGGAGGGAAGCGTTTATGGCCTGTAGGGGTGACATTGTAAAATTAAATTACCAGTACTGTAGTTCCTTGTTTATCGCGGGGGAGGGATCCGTACCCTGAAGCTCCATGATAAGTGAAAAACCGCAAAGTAGGAATAGTAGTACAAGTAGTAGTTTATTTTAGTTAAAAAAAAAAAAAAAAACCTTCCCTCACTCTTGCAATATTCTAAACAATGTTGCTGAATTCTAAATGCTCTAAAAGAGCACAGCATGTCATGATTTCAGCTCTCTGCCTCTGGCTGCACTCTCGGCCACGCCCACTTCTCTGCACGAAGATCAGTTGATCAGCTGCAGGAGGACGATTCTCCCACAGCTGTGGGCTGCACACAGACTGTGCTAAATAATTTGAATAATTGATTTTAAAGGTTCAGTATGCAGTTTCTGTAGAACTGCAGCAGTTAGAAATATTTTCAACAGGCAAAGCATTCTGATCCCTCCCCCTCAGAGCCATATGTGGCTCTGCCCAGAGCCGTATATATAGAGAGTTCTGACACTCTTTGAAGTCGCCAACTGGCAGTCAATCGTTCCAAACAACGGCCATGGAAACCTTGTGGAGCTGCGCCCTCTGGCGGCAACGGAGCGCTACTGCAGGCAGAGTCAGACTGTTAAACAGAGCATGGAACAAATCGCCCCCTCCATGACCCACGTGACTTCCGCATTCCATTCTTACAACGGATCTCTATGGAAGTGTCGCAACTCTCACTTTATATGGCTCTGGCTCTGCCCCCTTGTGGTCTGTTGAATTTCAAATTCAAGCTCTGTTTTTATTGGCTGATTCAAATTCAAGCTCTGTTTTTATTGGCTGGTTACAAACTCTGTTTTTATTGGCTGGAAAATGGCGGGTCACCTTTTCTTTTTAGAAATGCTTATTTACCACCTGGAGAAGCAAGGGGACAATATTTTTTTTAATTTTTTTTCAGAGATTACCTGGCTAACATCAGTCTGTCAGGAGGTAGTGACAGAGTGAAGAAATATGTTCATAAAAAAAGCTACATACTGCAGCTTTAAGTTTAAAAAATCCATGCCGATCGTGCAGCTCATCCATCAATCAGCCATTATGTGTCATGTTCAGTCTTGCTTTGAAAAACTGCGATAGAGCGAATCCATGATAACCGAACCACAAAGTAGCGAGGGCCTACTGTATATGATGAATTTTACCATCTATTGATTTTTTATTTAATTTAGGATGACCAAAGACCATATAAGTAATGGAGGAAAAATATTGAAGGACTATGAGAGGAATAATAAATAAGTATCAAACTTTGAAGCAATAAAGCAAAAATTTATGGAATTGGTCAAAAAAAATTGCAGAAAATTTACAAAAAGACTTTTCTGCTGTTGGTACAAAAATCAGTACAATTAAATTTCATGTAAATTTTGGTCAAAGCTTCAAAGAACCCTTTTTCCTTTGGACTAAAGGGCTGCATGTGGCCCCAGAGCCACAGGATGCAGGACTCTTGCTCCTTTTTGGTCCACTTGTTGCTTTTCTTTAAACAAGTTCAGCTTTGTGTTCATCATCTTTCTGTCTGAGAAAGCGAGAATCTCCTTTTGAATGTAGCAAAGCAGCAAGAAACACGAGAAATGTTTGGATCTGACTTGTCTGCTGTGCCTCTTGTGGAGTTTTTTTTTATTGTCTTTTGCATTTTATTTTGCGGTAAAGACTTTCAGTTCAACTTGATAAGAGAGCGCACGGGAGAAACGGCGTACGTCTCTCTGACATTTGATCAAACAGCGGGGGAACACGTGCAAGCGGCAGGATCCCTTCCTGTGAAGATTGCGATTCTTTATTATTATTATTTTTTGCATTTCAAAACTGTGAGAAATCATCTAAGGTGTGTTTTTCATTGAAGCTACACAAAAAGATGGGGGACGGACTATTTTTGTATCCAGCTGATGAATAAGGTTCTAAGCCTGTGGAGCGGAGAAAACGTAAAATAGTCATGGCATTCCCAGGTGGTGTTTTATCCTGCATCGTAACGGGACTTTAAAGGTGTCAGCGATGGCAGCAGTTGGCTGCTTTAACACTTTGTCTCAGCGGCGGATTGGTGTTGTGTCGCTTGTTGCCTCCGTTCCTTCAGTTTACTCCATTTTAAAGCTACAACCCTCAAATCTTTACATAATGTACCCACATTTGTTTACTAGAAAGTGCACCAAATCAAACGTCTATAGCGATATCACAGAGTTTGTGAGGTGGTGTTGAACACAAATTGGCCCTTTGTCACAACCGTGACAAAGGTGTCGAACTCAGTTACCAAAAGGAGACAATATTTAAAGTAGTCCGAGCCACTTTCAGCCGATACATTAACTCGGGTCAGATACCTCATGTCTTTTCTTGGTTGCAGGTTCATCAACAAGAGTTTGATCCGTCTCATTTGATGTTCTGTCATACTGTCCACATCAGGATCAGTAATTATAGAATGATCCAGCCGTCTTTCTGGCTTCAAAGTTAGCCAGCTGCCAAGAGAAGTCTACACTAAATGATGTATTTATCAGTTGTTTTTAAAGAAAAAATTAGAAGAGATGCATATTTTACATTGAACTTATTTTTGGGGATGAGATTTTGCTCGCGCCTCTTGAATTTGACATATGTGGGACCAAAACATGAAGACAACAGCCACACTGGGTCCAACACATTTATTTAAATTTGAAAAAAGAGATAAAGAACAAAACAAACAAGGGAATGTGTATTTTTTGCACTCACCATGCTCAATAATTTGACTTGATTTATCTATTTATACACATTTTTCTGTTTATTGTGAATGATATTAAAATGTTCCATGATCCTCACTCAATCAGTCTTCGGTCAGTAAAGGGACAGCAAGAGATTTTTTTTTATTAACCTCAAGGTTTGTTTGATATGATTACAGTAATTTGGTTCCAGAGAGTCATTGGGAGCTGTTTGGCTTCTCAGATACCTCATCGGTTCTGTCTGCAGCTGGGTTCTGTTAACAGCTCGACATGGGCGGGACGGCTGGCTGTTTTCTATAGTACTAACTTTTTCAGTTCAGGAAGGCAGAACGGTCAGAGCCTCAGACAGGTGAAGGCATTGTGTAAACTTGTAAATGCATTGATCTTATGTGATTGCTGGCTGTTCTCCAAAGCTTTGTAATAAGTCTGAAGTCTACACCTGGTTGTTTTGGGAATCCCTTTTCCCCACGACTTACAGTCAAAGTTTGTGTGCCTATGTACATGTAGTTGTGGGTGCATACACAGTAGAATGAGCGTGACAGAAAAAATTAGTCCTATTAGCAAACAATTAAACTCATTAACAGGTTATCCATTTTTTAAAGTTTAGTTAATTCCTTATTTATAAACTGCATGAACATAATCCTGTAGAAACTTTGTAAAGAACAGGCTGATCTTATATGTAAGGGTTGGGTTGTAGCACTTTCAACAACAGGGTTATAACCCGCCAAGAGAGGAGATACCCTTCATTCCCAGTCTCCCCTAAATATATTGCCATAATGTTTTTATTTTTTAAATAAATGGCCATGTTCTAAATGTACAATTCCACTTGAACATCTTCATCCCTGAAAGAGTGACCGCTGACCTGGAGATGAGTGTAGACCGCAGAGTCCTGGCTTGATGATGTTGATCTTCTGTGCTGGGCCTGGGCCATCCTTTTGTTTTGTTTTTTGCATGTCCAGAGGACCAGACTTAGATTTTTCAGATTTTTTTACCTGGATTATTGAGCATGCATCAGGATATTATAACATTATCACCAGACACATTTTACCTTGTGCCTGTAGCTACGGGTGCCACGCCTAGTGTAAAAAGTTACTGCAGGTATCACAAGTAACACAAACTGTCTGCTGTATCATCTAAAGCTCTCCACATGTTAAGGGCAGAACTTCCTGTAAAACAGGAAGCAGTGCAGGTTGATATAAAATCAGTGAGTGAAGCCCCTGTAGGGCTTTTTCCTCAGAGCTGCTGAAGCGGGAAGTCTTCTGTGTACAGCAGGAGGTGTTTTTATCCTATTTTCATGGCTATTACACACCTTGGGGTGTCTATGAGTGCACACCTATTTCTCCAGCTCCCCGAGCGCTTTCTATGGCTGCTCACTGCACCACCTGGTAGGTGGTTGGGTTAAATGCAGAGACGAATTTCGTCTGTGTATGGGAAACATACGCAGATGACAGGAATAGACAATTATTATTATTATTATTATTATATTTAGGTGAGGTGAGGATACAGCATGCTGTGTGTGAGCTGGGGGAGGCATATGTCCCCGCCCCCCCCCGCTGACCCACACTTCCTGGTGTGAATTAAATCAAAGCTGAGAAGTGGAACGCTGATCTGTTGAGATTTGTTTGTTCCGTTTGTCCAGCAAATGAAGAATCAGCCTTTTTGTTTCACGTCGTGCCTGACATCCCCACAACGAGTCAAACGTGTTGCTTTGAAGTGACGCGTAAACAACACAGCAGCGTGGGGCAACGGCACACCAACAACACCAAATGGTGCAACTTTAGCTTTTTGAAATGTTTAGCCTTTTCTGTCACTTTTCCCCCCTCACAGAAAATGAATTCATTTTACATCCTTCAAATCTTTAGATCTGTTTACATCTGTTTACTGCTCCCTTCACATTTTGTTCTGCTTCAGCTTCCTTCTGCAAATTTGAACTTTTTAGCTACTTTGAGCACATTTCAGCTGTTTTTTCAGCTGCTTTGTGCTCCTTTCAGATTATTTCTGCTAACTACAACACTTTTGTGCTTCTTAAAACTTATTTCTATTTTCAGCTTGTTCTGCTCCTTTCAGCTTATTTCTGCTAGTTTCAGTTTTTCCTGCTATTTCAGCTTCTATTTTTGTATTGAACTTTTTTGAATATTTCAGCTACTGTATACAGTAGCTGTTTTGTTCTACTTTAGGCTTTTTCCAGCTAATTCCATATTTTTTGCACCCGTTTCAACTTTTTTCAGCCCATTTCATGAAAGATATACTCTCTCCACTTCCTTCTGTGCTTCAATCTGATTTTTTTTAGCTATTTTCAGCTGTTTTAACCTTTTTTTTTCTCTTCAGATAATTTGCACTTTTTTGTGCTAATTTCTGCTTCTCTGAACCTAAATGGGGCAAACATGTTCCCTCTTGTAAATGAGTCCTCGTGGCTCAATGAGACCTGTATAAATAAAGGTTGAATGAAAAATTCTGCTTTCTTCTGCTAATTTAAACTTGTTCAAACTTTATAGTTACCTTTAGCATATTTTAACAAATTTCAACTGTTTTCAGATAAATTCAAGTTTTTTATGGTAATTTCTGATACTTTTCCCCCCAGCTATTATGCAGCTATTAACATAATTATGCAAATTTCAGCTTGTTCAATGCAATTTAATTCAGTTTATTGACCTGTATATAGCGCCAAGTCACAACAGAAGTCATTTCAGGGCACGCTCAGCTTACTTATGTAGTTTCAGCTATTTCAGCTACTACGGTATAGCGTTTTTTAATACTAATTCAAAATCTACATAAGTAATGTATAGGTCAGAGCATCCCTGATGCATCCTTACACTTCTATTCTTTCATTTATTCCTCTCAATTTATATGCTTTCTTTTATGATTGTCTACTGTTGTCGTCACTCTGTTAAAAACAGATCTCTTTTGTAAATGAGTCCCTGAGGCTCAATGAGACTAACCTGCATAATAAAGGTTGAATGAAATAATTACATGTGGTATCTGCCTCCTCGGCTCATGGTTTATTCATACGAGGAGCGGAGGATACCAGCAGTCGCCCCGTCCTCCTCCCCCACTCCCATCAGAAATATCGAAGGCTGGTGACGAAGCAGTGAAACGCCACTGTAAAAAAAATAAAAACTGCAGCATTGTGTCTTCCTCTTGAAGAGTGCACACCTTGAAATGTACACAGCAGATAAGAAAGTACAATGTCTTGCAACCTGCAAGGCCTCAAGTTGCTCGCTTCAAGCACAGCCGCTCGTAATTCACCGTAAAAACTACAAAGGTGGCTGTGTAAGTGGACGTGTGAACTGGTGGTGGAGCACACTCTTTTTGGCACTTCAAAGCTTTTTAAAGCACCACTTGCAATAAGGGAAATGAGTACGGAAGCGTATTGCTGCCACCTGGAGAAAATTTTTTTTGGGGGCTTATGTAGTAATAATGTGATACGTATCAAGTAATAACGTGATACGTATCAAGTAATTACTTGATACGTATCAAGTAATAACGTGATACGTATCAAGTAATAACGTGATACGTATCAAGTAATTACTTGATACGTATCAAGTAATAACGTGATACGTATCAAGTAATAACGTGATACGTATCAAGTAATAACGTGATACGTATCAAGTAATAACGTGATACGTATCAAGTAATAACGTGATACGTATCAAGTAATAACGTGATACGTATCAAGTAATAACGTGATACGTATCAAGTAATAACGTGATACGTATCAAGTAATAACGTGATACGTATCAAGTAATAACGTGATACGTATCAAGTAATAACGTGATACGTATCAAGTAATAACGTGATAATATCAAGTAATAACGTGATACGTATCAAGTAATAACTTGATACGTATCACGTAATTACTTGATACGTATCACGTATTACTTGATACGTATCACGTTATTACTTGATACGTATCAAGTAATTACTTGATACGTATCACGTTATTACTTGATACGTATCACGTTATTACTTGATACGTATCAAGTAATTACTTGATACGTATCACGTTATTACTTGATACGTATCACATTATTACTACATAAGCCCCCCAAAAAAATTTTCTCCAGGTGGCAGCAATACGCTTCCGTAAATGAGCAAGCATCAAAAATGTTTAAAAAATAATACTCTTTTTACTCAAACACAACAGCTACACCATGCAGGTATGTGCAAACTTCTCTTAAAAATGTGTTGCATTTACAGACAAAGATGGCCTTTCTTCCTCTTTAATCATAGTTTTGTTTTAATTTTATTTCCTCCTCCTGGAGTTTCATGCAGTAGCAGTTTTAGCAGAAAGCATCTGTCCAATGGGGCTCTCTGCTGTTACAAGGTCAGGTTTTACAGCATTGCCCACGTAACTACAGTACAGTATACAGTAATGCGCTACATGGCTGAACAGAACGAGTGCTGGTGTTTCTTCTAAATATTTTCTGTTTTGTGCTTCTAAAGCCAACAGAAAGCCCCAAAAAATGCTAAAAAATTAATAATCCATCAGAAAAGATCTAACAGCGAAAGTCACGTCCTCTAAATGTGCCAAGATGCTATAAATACAGAAACCTTCGCTGACGTCACTGTCAGTCACTACAAGTCCCAGAATGCGACGCTTTATTCTCCCGCCTCTTTGGTGATGAAGCTGCTTTCAAGTGCTGCTCGGAAATTTGACTTCCAGCTTTCTTTTCGCGGGTTTATAAAAATATCTAATTAAATTAAATCTAAATTAGACCGGTTTTCACCAAGTGATGAAATACGTTTTAAATTGAAGTTCATGAGGATGTTCATGTAACACTCCTAATTTCCTAATGAGGCTGGAAAACTTAAGAGCTTATTACAAAAAATAATATCCAATTTGTGGAGCTTCTTTGAACATCGCCACACACAAGCTAATAGCTAATGTTATACCTGTTTTTGCTAGCAGTGATTTATGGGAATATTTTTTTCTTCTTTTGCCTTTACATGTATTTCACTTCTACGGTACTGTATTACAAAAACATTTAGAAGGCATTGCCACAGTAATATAATGCTATATCTTGTGCGTTTTGTGCAATAATGTAACCATTAGCATCAGTGAAAAGCAACAAAAGGAAATGGCAAACACCAAATGCTAACAAATATATGCACAAGTTTTGTAAATTTATCCCAAACCATATTTTATTGTGTATTCTTATTTCCTTAAAACAATAAGGAGTTCAATATGATATTTTTATGTCAAAATATGACAACATGACATTCAAAAATGTATATTGGTGCATCTGTACATGAGAAGTAATGTGAAAATATGCAAATAGTATTATTTTACACATATATATAGTATATAGTATATATATATATATATATATATATATATATATATATATACTACGTATATATATACAGTATAGAGTATATATAGGTGGTCCTCGACTTACTAACGAGTTCCGTTCCTGCGGCCGTTCGCATGTCGAAAATCGCCGTAAGTCGGTAAACACACGAGCCGCCACTTATACACGTACATGTACGGTACAAAACAGTTACCAAGTTACCAAGCACTTCGCCTAACCTAACACAGTACCTTACATAATTATCTAAAAACACATACAGTACATTTGGAACAATACAGTAATAAATACAGTAGTTAATTTCTTACTTTGAGCTGGTCAACCCTGTCTCCGTCTTTTTGCATGTTAGCTTGTTGCACGTCTGAGCTCCGCAGCTTCGTGTTGCTCCACGCGGTCCAAACTGTTTACAGGAAGGACTGTTAGCATGTTAACTCCATACATTTGAAGCCATCATGAAAGGAAAAAGAGTTAATAACTTACTGGGAGCCGTTTCTCCGCGGTGTCCGTACAACAAGCTACGTCGCGTTAGCATTAGCCTCTCCACGTTAGCATGTTATCTAGTTGCTCCTCCGGCCCAGCTCACTGTCTGCTGCTTCACATGGTCCACTGCGTCGTTTTCCTTCATCCATCCGTCCCTCCGCAAAACCGCAGTTCAGCTCCCAGCTCATGTATCCGAGCGCAGCAACCTCTGATCGGACACGGTCCATCCGAAGCTGGCTGTCGGGCCGGAGCTAACTGGCTAAACTGGCGGGCACTGCAGAAAACTGACTGCCAAAAACTCTCGGAAACTGCAGCAAACTTCGTAAATCGGCTTAAAAATATATATATATACTTTATTTATAAAGCCATTTAAAACAACCACAGCTGCAACAAAGTGCTGTACACATGAAATTAAGAACATTTAAACACATAAATCTTTTATTATTTATTTCATATTTTTGTTAATTTTATGCGTTCGTAAAGTCGGATTGCCGTAGGTTGAGACCGCCGTAAGTCAAGGACTACCTGTATATATATATATATATATATATATATAAGGTGAACAGGATAATCAGTGCCACTCAGAGCTGAATATATTAGATATTTTCCACATAAATTGTAGCCTGGCCCTCGCCTTCCTGCACAGCTCCGCTCAATTCTCATTTCCCTTCACTGCACAAGCGAAGTGAAGGACAAGGGTATGGTTTCAACCAGGCTACATAAATTGCCTTTTTTCACATCTCTGACATATTTAACTACTGTACTGTACTGTATTCATTTTAAGTGGCATTCCATTGAGCTAAATAAAAAAATTGGAGTAAATGTGCAAAACTAAAGGTTAACGTTTAAAAATGTTTCATACCACACGAGGTTAGTTTAAACTTTTATTAGTTTAATTGCTTTTTTGTGTCGAAACGTTAAAGTGAAGTGGTTTGTTCTCCGTTGATTGTCTGAATTCCTACAGTTCCTGAACGCAGCACGTCTCTGTACCACTACCAGTGGCGGCGGCGGCGCTTTCTCCTCCTGTAACCTAAACAATGACTCCTACTACACACCGCAGGAAAGCACAGCGATAGAATGCGCTACACAGAGCTAAAACCCGACATTTTGCTGCTATTGCCATAAATGTACGGACCGTAAACATGTGGATACCTACAGAACACGAGAAATACGGCGTCGGTAAGTTTATTTCCCCTGTTTTTTTTTATTATTGTCAAACTGCTGTCCGCTGCTCGGAGGACGTGTGTGTGTGTGAGGATGGTGGTAAAAATGTTTTTATATTTTGTGTTCTCTTAAAATATTTCCAACTCTAACCATCTCTGATTCATTTGTTGCCAAAGCTGCATTTATTTTTAATTGTATATATTTTTTCCTCCTCTTTGCCTATGTGAGTGATAAAAACCAGCTTATTTGCCAAAATGTCAATGCATTTGCTCAAATCTTCAATTAGAGTCATATCAGGGAGGATTAAAAAGTGATGTGTTGATGAGCCTTGCTGTTTTGGTCTGAGGGTCCTCCTGGAATTGTCTGCATCCTTCCAGCGCATTGTTCCAGACAGTCTGGGGACTCAAACACATCAAGTGAGACCAAACAAGCAACACCAACACAGGGCAAGGCGAGAAAAACCTGGTACCTGTGTAAGGATTTCCTCTTTATCCAGAAAAACAGGGGCTCAGTGAGATGGGGGGGCTTAATTGTCTTACAATAACATTCCCCAGAGAAATGCCCCATGTGTGATGCTGTGGCCCCTACATGCCTCCACATCCAACAGTCTGCTAGTGTTTTAACACGTTTTAGGCAAAGATGTGTTTACAGACGTCTTGAAATCAATATAAATGTGATATGAGGAAGTTTGTAGTTAAATTGATTATAATCTAATCTTGTGGTTTTGGTGTTTGTTGCTTTATTGGTGCTGAAGATCCTTAAGGTGCAACCTAACATCTTAAATCAGTGAATTTCAGTGAACCTGAAACCAGCTGTAATTTGTTACCTGGTCGCCATGCATCCATCCATGGGCACAGAAAGAAGCTGAATGCGGTGTTGGTTTCTTCCCCCTGCTTTCTACCCACCTTGGCACCGTTCTGTACTCACCTGGGCTAGCTATTAAATCGCCGAGGCCGTGCTCCTTACCCCACTGGCCTTCGCCTGTTATTCAGCCACTTTAAAAAAATCAGCAATGAGCCACGCATAATCAATTATCTAAAAGGAAAATAAAAATGCACCTTTATTTACTTGAACCATCTCACTTAAAGCTGCTATATGTAACTTTTCTAACAATATATTTTTAACATATTTCTTCACTCTGTCACTAGATTGATGTTAGAGAGGTAATCTCTGAAAAAAACAAAAAAAAAATATTGTCCCCTTGCTTCTCCAGGTGGTAAATAAGCATTTCTAAAAAGAAAAAGTGACCCGCCATTTTCCAGCCAATAAAAACAAAGTTTGTAACCAGCCAATAAAAACCGAGCTTGAATTTGAATCAGCCAATAAAAACAGAGCTTGAATTTGAATTTCAACAGACCACAAGGGGGCAGAGCCATATATGGCTCTGAGGGGGAGGGATCAGAATGATTTGCTTGTTGAAATTTTTTCTAAGTGCTGATGTTCTACAGAAACTGCAGACTTCACCTTTAAGCCCTGAATTTATGTTTTCAAGTGAGAGCGGTCTTCTGTGTGTTGTTTTTAAGTGTACAAATTATTTTTAAGATGGCAGTAAATGTTTTGTTAAAATGGAAAATAAATATGGACCTATACAATAAAATGAAAGTCTTGGTTGTGTAGCAGCCATCAGGTACCCTGATTCTTATCCTACATTGTACTCGCCTTGACCCTGCTTCTAACCCACCTTGGTAGCCAATCTAATGTTAATGGTTTAATCTACTGGAGACTGACCCTTATCATCAATATATGACGAGTAGGGAGTGAGGATGAGTTGACTGGAGGGTAGGACATGCTTGTCATAAGTAGACAAATGTTTGCTGTGTCCCCATATTCCTAATTTTAACCTCTGATATGTATCCCTGACAACCAGTCCTACATCTCAAGTCCCCTAAGGTTGAAATCAGGAAGTCCTGACTCATCCATGCGCCTTAGACAGCATAAAGTGGGAACCATGTATTCAAAAAATTGATCTGATTGTGAGTTGATCACTCTTTCTGTGGATCTCTGTACCAAACCTTAAGCAGCTATCAAGCATCAAGGAAATTTAAATGTAAAAAAATTCACCAAGTCTAATTTTAACTATAGACCGAATTATACAATAACTTATCTCTAGACTAGACAACACATGTGTACGCAATGGTAAACACAAATCCAAAATGGCAGCTGCTGAGCATGAAATAACAACTACAACAGTAGAAAACAACCTCCACTTCTAAAGTCCACACCTGAGGTCAGGTAAACACAGCAGACTACTATATCTCTTGACATTTTTGTGTCACATTTTGTAGTCTGGTCATTTGACTGCATTGCAAAATTTTCCCCAGATGTTGGCTTGTTTCCCTTCCCCAATTCTGCGTGAATACTAAACTTATCTAACCTAATTCACTTTGCAGATGTTGAGTGTTTTATGTGTTGGACACAGTTTTCTAGAGCCTCTAACCCCAATTTTTTAATAGAAGCAAACAGATTTTATTCATTGAGCTACGGTACTTAAACCAAACCCCACTCTAAGTTTGCTTGCCTACATAAACCACAATACAGTATATCGAAGGCTAAATACTCACTATTGTCCCCAAGACTGCTTAGGGTGCCAATTTAATTGGCTTAAGTTTGTTGTTGTTGTCGTTGCACAGTAACAACAAGATGGCTCTTTTAATTGGCTTTGATTTATTCTTTAGGACATGTCTTGGCAGAGGTACACTTCATTGTGGTTTGTTTCTTTTGGAGAAAGGAACAAGGGTTTTTTCCTGTTGTGAAATACTGGAAACACACACACACTCATGTACAGCATTAAAGGCATGATAAGAAGGTATTTGGTGGCACTGTGTTAGTTATGATTACAGCAACTTTAAGATTTGGCTAAAGCACATTTATTAATTGGCATGCAAGGGTCAGTGTGGTTTTTGTATTTTATTATTTTACCACCCGAGAAAGATTTTATTTTTTGTTTCAGATCAGATGAAAAACACTCAAGCTATTGTTTGCTTTAAGGAGTATCATCAATCCTGCTTAATGTCATTATTTGTTAAGGAAAAATGTTTCCAAAGTAACAATCCCACACTAGGCGTACTTCCACCTTAAAGCCTATTGCAGACTTTCAGTTGCCGAGGGTTTTGAAGACTTCATTGTTTGTGGTTTAAGCATGTGCATCGAAAGGGTCAGGGGTATTACAAGGCAGAAAATCAGATTAGCTGGTCTACAAATTGTTTGCTTATTTGGCACAGGAAAACATCCTGGTGACCGCCTCATACAAGCTGTGACCATTGATCCCTTCTTGGAACAGCTGGTGCCTTTCCACATCTCCCTTTAAGTTGCCTACCAGAAATAATATTGCATTTAATCACTCCTCAGTTGAGTTAACATCTAGTTTTCTTACTGTCTACGAACATATTAGTTCTTTCATAAATGCTCCTTGTAAGATCTGAACACTGGTGCAAAGCATGTCCTTACGTTAGCCATTTTAAATGGGACTGTGATCTCCTTGCAATGCTTTCTTCAAACATTTTACCTTTTGACAGTGAGGCTGTTTAAAAAGGCCTTGGAATACTTCGGATCCTTGCAGGAATATTTTGATCTCGGGATGAACTGGGATGAGTACAGAATACCGTTGTGCTTAATTGGAAGGTTGCAGTGTTTGATGTAGATTCGCCTTACGAGTAAAATAAGGCCCCTGGACGATGGGAGCCTCCGCCGTTCATAAAATATGAATGGACTCTCAATGAGTTGGTATCACAGCACCCATTAGCTCACCAGTCGAGTGATTACTTGTTAATAAGCTAAAACGAGAAGGTTCGACGATTAACAAGATAATGTTATTATCTGACTCCTAAATTGGTGTGTTTGGGGTAGAGCTACGAAGACCTTAGACTTAATCAAAAGGAAGAGCATTTCATACATGAAAGTTTATTGGATCAAATCATTTACATAGCCAGTAAACAGGATTAGATTATAGTAGAAATTATATTAAAGGAGAAATGAAAAGTGTTTTTAAGCTAATAGTAGTCTAATGAAAAGCATAAAATAAGCTTGTTGAGAAATTTTCACAAGTCAAAAATGTCATCCTAACTCAAATTTAGACTTTGCAAAGTGAAAAAATTCTCATCTGGTGTTTTTGACCCCCCTCCCCCTGCCTGCTCTCCGTCCCCTGAATATGACGTAGGCAGTGCAACGAGTCGTCCCTCATACAGTAATATTAGTGTGTGTATCTAGTTGTGGACAAAAAGGTTTCAGTGTGTAGCAATTATGGATGCAGCAAAAAAAATCTATTTTTTAAAGAATCAAGATTCTTAGTCCTGGCGATTCAGAATCTATTCTAAAAGCCCCAAAATCGATTTTAAAACTTTTTTAAAATTTTATATTGTATTTTTACCGCTCCTGTGCATTCGGCCGCTGTAGAATTTTGGCCGTGTAGGGCCACCGTAGTTAGTTAGCCAGGCAGCTCCCAATGGAGCCTGCTAGCAAGGAGGGAGACAGCATGTTTCAACTTGCTCCTTCATCTTTAAAAATCATTTTAGATCCTACTATGTTCTGGGGAAGACAGAGCTTAACAAGACATTGGTAACTGTTTCAGGACATTTTCAACACCCCCACTTCCACGTTAGCATACGGCGCTAGCATGCTAACGTTAGCATGCGGCGGCTAACGCACGGCTATTCGTATTTCCAGGATAGAAATGCCCATTAATGCACTAAATCACCAAACTGTTTTTGACAAACTAAAGTGATATCCTTCAGATTCAAAAAAGTCTTCTGCTTCCATTTTAAATGACAGACAAGAGGACAGTAATGATGGGTTTATAGCTTCAGTGTTATTGTAAGATAGCAAAGGAGGTCTTAATTGTGTCATAAAAGTGCGTCCAGAAAATTACTACAGAAATCACTGTACTTCGGCATGTAGCAGGAAAAATGTAAAAAACTATTTCTTTAAGCTACTGACTTGAAAAAAGCATACTAAGTATGTTTATGTGTGTTGTTTACTATATGAAATTCTTGTTATATCGATTTTTTCAGATTTGATTACATTTCTCCTTTAAGTAGACAGACTTTACGATATAGAGTTAAATCTCTGACGTCAAGCATAGCCAGACATGTCCATGGGTGACATCTGTCACAGAAGACAAACACACTTTGACTATATCACTGGATACACTAAACACTTGAGGCTGAATTGTGTCATGTTAGAGTAGATTTTTTTTAAATTCTCCAATAAGACCCTTTAATACAACCAATCAAGCATGTCATTGTTCATCATCATTTAGACAAGTAATTAAACCTTTTTAACGAGCTGCTTTAGTCCTGCTCGCATGAAAGTTCAGTTCTCCACCAGCAGATCTAATATGCACCACTGTTCCTTCCTCTGAGGGTTGTGGGGAGAAAAGGCTAGTAGCAGCAACAGATAAAGGCAGAATGGAGCGGTGATGTGAAAGAATGCTCCTGATCGAGGCCTGACTGAAAAGATGGACGTTGAGCCGGGGGCTTTCCTGTTCTCCCATGGCAGACATCGCTGGTCCATTCCCTTGGGAGGATGTTCCTGTATGGTTGATGGGGTGCTGTGGGAGGGCGATAGTGGTCGAGTGGTGCTGGCGCGTGTTAAGGGTGGACTCATGTTGGGGTGACTGTCATGTCCTTAAATTCGCCACCCCCCACCCACACTGTACACACACACACACACACACTTTCGTTATCCCCACTCTCCACAGGGGATTAGCAAGTTGTTTTGGAAGGGGCGCCCTGAGGCCCATTCCACCATTATACCCATGATTTCTTAATGCAGCAAGCCCCAGGGCGATGTATGGGGGATGGTGGGTGAATGAGGTGTGGTGAGGTGAAGCCAACCAGCTTGTAATTGCTCTGTCTCCATCTGCAGAGATATAAACTGTTCTCCTCTGTGCGTGTGCACTCACAACTATAGGCATGGGCCAGTCCAAGACATTCACGCACCGTGACAACAATAGGCATTGTAGCGCAAAGGTGGAACAAGATGTGAAGAAATGCCCCCACTGGTTCGTTTTATCATTTAAATAAATCACGCTCTATTTATTACAAAGTCCTTTTTCATGAAGGAAAACACACAAGCTGCAAACTAGCTGTCTCTTTTTGTTCAGCATTGCTCCACCTAAGGATCGGAGACAGTTGTGTGATCTTGGTTCTGCTTTGTGGGAATAAAAATATGTCCTTTCATATTTTCTTTTCGCTGCACACGCCAAGAGACGCTTGTGTAAATTTCATTGGTTTGGGTGACACTGACACTTACAAACCAACACTCTATAATTGCCTGTCCACATTTATGTGTAATGTTGAGACAGGCAGCTGGAAGGG